>KB722741.1:1044463-1102997 GCA_000349905.1 Volvariella volvacea V23 | reverse complement strand
GATTAAAAACAAGCATTCTTGCAAGAGGAGTAAATAATACCATGTCATTCAGTAGTGGTTATAAAGTTGCATAAAATATGTGGTGCACCTCGCACCGTAGATAATTTATAACTTGGTACTTGTTCAATCTCCGTATGACGCTCTAGTACTGAGTCCTCCCTTTTGGTAGTATCAAAGGATTATTTGACTTCCGACACCCTATTCAGTGGCGAAGGCATTGATTTGAACCTTCAAGGGAAAAATATAGGACATCATGTCATCATTGCCAACTTGAAAACCTGCCGACGAAATTCCCGTGATGCAGTCAAAACCTGAAACAAACAAATGACCCAATACCCTTGCCCAAGAAAAACGCCCCTGCGGGCTACGCCTTCCTCTCTTCCTTTTCAGTCCTGATGTAGCTTCTAAATGCAGTCGGAGTCGACAAATAAGGTAGCGAAAACAAGCAAGAATTTTGCGATTTCGAACTTGGTTTCCGTATAGGATGGCGGGCAGGTAGGTCATTTGTCGCTTTACGTATGCCGGTATGCACACTATATTATCAATTTTAATCAACTCAGCACAAACTGCCTCACAAACATTGTAACCAGCATCAAGCTTTACGATGTGCGAAATCCAGAAACTCAACAGGATGAATCTACACCCTCAGATGCACCCCTGGGCCCCGAGTTGCTCCCTCGTGTATCGGATCGAATACGGCTCATCGACACGGAAACCCGGTGTAGTACGTGTTTGACACATTTCAGGTCATGAGGATGTCCTAGCAGCGGTGAGCTATTATTTCAGGTGTGGGTCTGGACTCTGAGTATGCATGGGTGACAGGGTAGAATAGAAGGGAACGCAGCATGACCCGTTTATGTTGCAGACGGCAAGCTGTAACCTGCATAGCCCATTCCTAAGAAGGAATGAGCACCTCGGACAGTGGGGAAGATGGAGACCAGTACGTCTCTGAACCCGTGCTGCGTACTTGGTAAAATGTCCAACACTAGTGTTGCCTGCCACTACTGCCCTTTCACCAAAGCATTTGGTCGCATGCAAGAGTAAGATTGACGAGAAATAAAATGCTTAGTTGAAGGTTTGCAACCAATTTTATATAATCCTAAGCGCACAGAAGCTAGGAACATAGCATGTAAGAGAAGGAGGAGCACATGATAGGCAAGAAAGAGACAATTCAATCTCTCATATCGCGAGCTAGGCCAAAATGGACTCCACTAGGTATCACCGACCCTCTCACTGGCTTGAACCATCGTTAGGAACTGTAGAACGGATGTCAGCCATAGCTGAACGAGAGATAAATTGAGAGTGGTGCAGTACAACAACGACTCTGGAATAACAGAAGAATTGTGAGACTCACGATGCGGCACGAGCTCTGTGTAATCCGCATTCATATTGCTTGTACGATTGCCAGCTTCCCGAGTGGAGGACATGGATTGGAAAAAGAAGTTGTTGTTCGTTGTGTTGTATGAGCTGACGTTACGAGTGATAGTGCAGCCGTTGTAAACCTGTAGATCTCCTTCCGCACTGCTGATATTTGAGGTATGTACATAAAAATTATGTGCGCCATGGAAGAAGCTGGTGTTGGACGAGCCTGTCCTGTTTTTGCCACTGTTGGACTTGATAGGCATGTCGGCGTTATCAAAAGTTGTGATGAGGCTAGTTTATGCACAAGAAAGTGTGGCGGCTGCAGTATAGGGCGCGAGAAATTCACCTTGTTGGAAGCAGGTGAGAGTGGTGAAGTACAAGTCCGTCCATCGGAGGCTGACTTATAACTTACCGTCCAACTTAATTACTCCTTACGCCCTCAGCTCATGTGCTGGTTCTGCTCAGGTATCTCCGTGCATCAAAAAGGATTAATTGCAGGCTCCGTGGCTGTATAGTTCCTCGGACGGAAGCGAAAGGTCCGACACCTATGGTACATAACATGATAAACTATTTCCTGAAAGGAAATTGTTTGAATTGTCCATTCACATACCAGAGAATCGCCAAATTGTATCTCACACGACGAGGGGTAAGTACATTTAACAGCGAGGCACTAAGCCCGGGATGCCGGCACATGCAGAATGCAGTGAGGAAGTGAAAGTAATGCATATGTCAAAATCCAAAGAAACTTGAACATCTTAGTTTCGGTCCCTTCATCCATAAGGGATCCCACCATTCAGATAAATTGAATGCTGAGATCTGCGCGTTGGGAATGGGATCAGCGACGTACCAATTTTCTAACAGCGATGGGCTTAAACTGTGGCCACTCTAAGGGGAGTTCCTTCATTAGCTTTAGGAAGGCAGTTGTAAGCCGCGAACGGTGTCGCTGATGTGATGGAACTTAATCAAACTCGAGCGAGATAATGAGGGAATAAGCGCTTGGGAGATGGAGCGCTCACTGACATGGAGATGATACCTTTTATCTGGCCTTTCTTTGGATAGTGCTATGCCAGCCTCGTGCTTTGAACTTCCTTTCAACTGTTTTCTCAACAACTCATTAGGAGGCAATCGAAAATGCGCCAATTACTGGCCATCACAAGGCCCTCAATCGTACACTCATCATCTATGAATGAGGGACTCCTCTTGCTTTTGGTGTCCGTGTGCCACCGGGTATCTATTGATTAGGTTCTAATACCGTGACGTTATTGTGTGCCACCGATACCACGCCCGATGCCTGAGGTCTGATATTCCCTTCCCTTCAATTTCTCTCCCTGTTTTAACACGTGCCATTGCATTTTTATCCTAAAGGCTCCCGGTCCTCGTTCAAGTTTCCTGATTATCCTGTGTACGGAAATTTTCCTGGATAGTATGATGCAAGACTCAGTGGGTAAATTCACGTGTTATGAAGAACATTCCTGGGGTGGTATTACCCACGACCTCCGCGTTGTTGGGCTAGCACACAGGTGGTTCTACAACAGTAAACCACATTCACTAAATTACGCAGTAACCCACAGTAGTACAGTTACCAATATTATTTTTGGGAAATATGCAGTTGCTATGAGAACCTTTGACGCGCTGGATTGGATTAGGTGTTCCTACCTTGATTAACTCTCGAAATTGCTGTCTCTTCATCGACAGATTATGTACATGGCCCAGGCTGCTGCTCAAAAGCGGTACCAAGGCTTCTACGACATCTTCGGTGCCTTGGTGTGTTCTAGCCTTAGGGAAGTTACGACCGGCTGATTCGCTAACTGTGTATGGCACATAATGTTGTTCCAGTCAGAGTTTTTTTATGGACAAAAAAGGGTTTATCGCACACGCTTGATAAATATTCACTCAACTTGTAGCCACCCGGTGAAGCGTGGTAATTGCTACAAAATTTCAGGTTTAATCTAAATATCGAGCTTTCGTCCAGCTGCAATCCACTCCCCAGGATGCGATATAGAAGCAGAGGCTTTCATCTATCGTGATGGCAGGGTGATGGGGCATGAGACTGGGTTGCCATCAGCACATCTGTCAGCCACATCAATGATTGTGACGGAGGTCTCTAGTACTTGCCGTCGGGAGTGAAGCCAGCCCGGTATTCAGCCTGCAACAGTGTTGTTGAGATCGAGGAACTGGTGTGAAAGCCCTATTCAAGGGCGATAGAGAAAGAACTATGCAAACCTCACGGAGTAGCCTAGGTGCTGTGATCTCGGGATCAAGATCTGCGCTCGAGGTCATCATCGAAATGGCAACCAGGGGGGTCATCTTACGTTCTGTCGTGTCATCTATTCTTCCGCATAAAGGGAATTACAAGAGAGGTTTAACATAATTGTTGCGGATGAGCGGGACACTTTTGAAACTCAAAAATTAGACGTACCGTAAAAGAAGGGCCTTCAATGTGAACGACCTGGTTGATATGGCCACGTGCTAGAAGTGCTGGCCAAGTCTATTCTATATAATGCATCGAGCACTCTGCGAGGGAAAAATCGAAGGATTAACGTAGTTGTAGCACTCTATTCCATTGCGCTGTGTTATCTCATTTCCGTATACCTCGAGCTCTTGTTTCACCGAGAGAAGTGAAGGAACTATCAAGACTCGAGGCTACACGAGGAGTGCCACCATATCAAGGCGGCCGAAAGGATTCACCGTATCGCCGGCTATTCTTCGGTCACATTAGCCAAAAAGTGGCTCCTACACATTACTTTTGCGCATAGCAATATGTAACTTTTAATCTTAACAGAAAATCGTGGTGGTTGAGAATATTCTTGGCTGGCGTCATCATAGTGAAGACTCTTAATTTACGAGGTAAGGGTGAGTGCTACGCTTTGAACTTTTGAATACCTGTAGCATATACCTTTTAGGAGTGAGATGAGTGCTTGATAGATGAGTCGAATCGTTCATGGATTCTACAGCGAAAAAAGAAACGACTCGATATACCAGGAGTAGTACACTAATTTAACTCATGAAGCGCCCAGGAAATCTGATTGAACGTATCAGGCTTAGGTGATGAATGCTGCGCTTCTTGGGCTCGGGATTTAGTTGGTATGCGATAATAATGCACAAATACTGCATTTGAAACGAGTACGGCTGACACTAGGAGGCAACTTGACTTTTATGCAACGCACGCCTGGAAATAAAGTGTCATTTGGCCGCCCTAAACTGAATTTGAATTACTAAACCGATGAATGCTCAAAGTGACAGACCTAGACGCAAACATCCGTATCCAAACTTGAGTCCTACGGCTTAGGTCGCAAATTTCATCTTGAAGTCGCTGTATTCCCACCCTCCTTATCTAGTGCAGTCAAAGCCCTGTTTTCATTGAGGTGAGCAACTCCAAATAGTAGTGCGGTACAGAAGTACTTCCACCAAGACACGGGAATAGCCGACATCGCAAATGTAATAGTCACAGTGTCACGTCCTCTGTTCTCGCTTGTAAATATGCGCTCCCCTCCGACACTCCTCCTATCTTCTCTATCTCATAATTACAGGCACTTATCACGCCCAATTTGAGTGCGTGGCTACTTTGCGCATGCATCACAAAATTCATTGGTTCCATTTCTCAGGACCAATGTACAGAAGACGGGATTGTTGCTCTCAGAATCAACTTGAAGGCGGACCGCTCTCCCTTATAGACATGTTTGCTACCTTTAGTTAGGCGTCGGACATGGACTACTATTTATTTAGCTTTACGGACTGCCTTTAGTTAGGTGAGATGTATCCGAGTCATGTACCTAGGTACTTGGCGGGGACCGTGCTTTTGCCACATCCCTGGCCTGGCTAGCCGAATAGATCCCAAAAAAAAAAAAACTTGAAGGCGGATGAAAAACCCCGAGTACTCGTGCATACGCCCAGTTTCACTCGTCGTGTCCTCATCCCTAAATAACATCCCATTCGTCTCTCTACGGCTGAGCAAACTGTTCTCACTCACAATATCTTCTATTAGTTACGCCATCGCAATACCCGATGCTATTTGTGCCAGAGTTGGGGTTGGAGCTAAAAATCCAACTCGTCTTACTATAATAGCTAACGAAATTGCTGTAGTCCAAAAGGTCAAACAGGAAGCAGGTTCTTCCTTTCCTTTTCGTTCAATCCGATGCATAAAGCTCGCTCGTAGATATAATACAATCTGAATGTCCTCTATCTAGTAGTTGCTAGGCAACATAGCTCTGTTTCTAGCATATGAGTCTGAGTCCGTCGTCTACCGGGGTGAAGAAAAAAGTTCATCAAAAGGTTTGTGACATCAACCACTCCTAGTCCACTTCTACTCTAATTGAATCCCCACAGCAATGTCCAGACGTCGTTCGCTGCTACTCTGGGCACCAATGTGAGTAGCAACTACATTTCATGCTGCTACCATTGCTGTAGACGATCCAATGGCGACGGGTTACATTGCATGGAGTGCTATTTGTAATGATTTAAAATACGGAACCCGCGTACTTTCGCCAATCAACGCCTTTCTCAGACTCAGTTGAGGTATTAACGCTGCTGAAGTTAACCGGTGTTGCATTACTGAAAACAGACAAGCTCGTTCTGTCAAAACTTGTACATCGCTAACTACTGAATCTTAACTGAATCTTGTTCAGGAACTAAACCAACACAAGCGTCGAGGGAAGAATACGACAGTGGATCAAGCCTCCAGTTTCTCGGTTTCTGATCGTAAATCATCCTTTGGATCCCTTGGAGCAGTATTCGAAGCGCGGTATTCAACCTTCTTCGAAGCCGTTAATAGGATGACTGCTGTTATGACTGTGAACAGCAGACTAAGCCATGGGAGCACGGCGACGAGCCTCACTATAAGGCGATAAAAGCAACGAGGCGACGTCAGCTATCTGAATCTAGCCTCAACAAAAGGGGTGGTACTCACGATAGTCAATGTGTCGGTAAACGTTCGTAATCCCGAGTCGAGCGGCCATTCCTTGTATTACCTCTTGGGACAACTCTGTTCTCCCAATAAAGATCCTCACTTGTGCACTACCCGTTTGGAAGAAGTGTGTGAATGCTATCAGGGTTGCGAAGACCCAAGCAGAGCAGAAGAAAAGGATATATGATTGGTAATGTAGGGTCTTGTTGATGAGGGACTGGGTCCGGGGGAGGAGGGAGAGGGATGCAAAAAGGAACAGGAGGACGCCGATGAAAGCATTGACCGCTGTTAGCACGATGCCGGAGTGTAGCACGTCTTCAGGGGATGTAAGTAAATTTTCTCGGCATATGTGGGAGGTATGGAAGCTCACCATCGGTATTGATAGTTGCCACACCAGGTGACGGAACCACAGACTTGATGTGAGTCTTGTCTTGGTTTGATTTAATGAGGGCGTTCAGTCCTGCAACGACATCGACGGTTAGCGTTCATACAACTAGGCCAATACGTCAAAGTGATGACTCCTTCGGTTTATGGTCCGAATCAACGTACCTACGCATGCAGCAATCACAGCCCAACACCAACTCCACACCAAAGCTACAAGACAAGCTGTTCTGAGGGGGTTCATCACCTGAGTCATCCTGTTGTATACGATATGGGAGTGACACCTAGGAGGACAACTCTCAGAGAAGTGGAGGGTATGGGGGGCTGGACGGGAGACCGACGAGAAGGGATGAGTTTCTGCATCAGCCAAACTCGAGCTCCACCGTACTTTATAGCACGAGTCGCCATACGATTGCTTCTCATGCCTCCTAACCTCTTACAGTAAATTCATACCTCAAAATGACCATCGCAGCACAAAGTTTAAATTCTTGTTCGCCCCAGGCAACCCCACATGCTCCAACACCTCCCAACAGAGCTGAACAAGAACCCAAGATAGGCAACTATTAAACAATACTGCACCTCGTGGTGCCGATGGTTAGCACTCCCATCGTGGCTTCCTGGACCTTACTGGGTGATCATGTATCCCTAAGCGTCTTTTACATCCAATTGAGTTCCGATAACGTCAGGATTGACGCGGTGTTGAGACCCTTACATGATTGGTATAACGGGAATTGACTGTGCATTGCAGACCACATGATGCCCATGTGAGCTGCTCACACGAGTTCCGAAAAGAGATGCACAAGACACTTTTGACTGCCGTAGACAGCAGCACGTACGTGTAGTGAGTTACGAAAGATCTACGTTGGTTGTACGTACCTCGTTCGCTGAAAAATTCTCGGTTTTGGTGTAGGTAGCTACGACTTTCCATGTGGCGAGCCGTAAGATTTTCTCTTCGGGCGGTAGTTCTAACAATAGTCGTAGACTTGCAGCCACCACGAGGCACATCAGGCACCCAGGTAACATTTGAGGCAATCCCGCAAGTCCCGTCGGATCGGCTCCCGCTTTCAAATTCGCATTACTTGTGTACCTCTCTCGTCCCAGTAAAGTATGTGGTATATGCGTCCGAAGTGGCTCATTGACAAGGGGACCCCTGTGTCTTATCATACGCCACCAGCAGGGCTGGCATACCGAGCTGAGATCGACATATAGAGGACTCTCAACATCAAACTCGATAATTGAATGCCTAGAGTCTTCAGGTGTGTATATGTGGCGTTGATGTGTTGTGCATGTACAACTGCGCATGCGTATGAAATTCGCGATAGGGTAAGTAAATGCACGCTGGGACTTCCGAATATGTCCGTGAGAGCGTACATGCGCAGGTTGGGAGCACATGGAGCGTTGCATGACCGTATACGAATACGTACGGCTCGAAGCTCGTGATTCTCCAGGGTGCTTACATTTTCTTCGTTGACAGATTACTACTGTCGTGGTATGTAGGCTTACTATATAAGCTCGAACCAACTTAGTAATCTCTCCCAGCTCCTGCCCCTTCACTCAGGAGCTGACGCTTGCCACACCAAGCACATCGAGTCACGTCTGCTGCATCCATTCCCTGACCGATATTATAGCTGATGATCCGCGCCATCACACTCGGACTCCTGACGGAGCCCCTTACTCTATCTCTGCCGACTCGCCGCCAATACGCTGCCAATGACCAGCAAAACATGTGCCACCAGCATCCTCTGACATATACATACATAGGAGTCATCGTGACGCCCAAGAACAGGCTTACATACATACGACCCTGTGCATTTCCACACAGGCACTCCAAGTGCCCGCAGTGCACCATATGGCCAGGGCACAGGGACCCGCTTCTTGCAGCTTCGACAGTTCGACACTTCCACATTGGCCGGCAGTGTGTTGGCGTTGGTGTGTTAGTGATGCGCACGAGGTAAGCGGGCATATCATAGGCGACGGTAAGATGAACGTGATTTTCCCGTTGTATGTGGGCCTACCTAAAGGGTAATACCGAACAGCGTACGCTGTACCCGTTTACTGCAATAGGACGAGGTCTGGACATTGCATTTTTTTCACTTTTTTTGCGCGAGTGACAACTGACAGATCGGTTGTCGCATCGAGACAGATACATGTACAATAGCCAGTACGACGCATGATGGCTTGGCGCATTACATGATGGCCGTCGGCCTGGGCCCTCGCCTCTGGGACCAATGTGATAGATAGCCTGAGCAGATTAGATGGCCGGCAGATGTGAGCTCTGCTTTTGTATTGGTGAAGCACGGGGTGGTGCGGGCACATGTCGGGCAATGACTTGGACGATGCTACAACACCGGTTGGGCCCAGACGATCACTCGTACTCCATGGCTTCACCAACACCACCACCGAGAGCACGCACTCCCATAGCATCGCTAACGCCAGCACCCCTCCCCCCTCCAGACCTAGCACCTCCTCTCTTCCTCCGTCCACTCCTAACCGCCTCCTTCCATCTCTTCTTCCAATCTGCCGTCAAATCCCTCTTGTTCTCCTCCCATCGCTTTCTGATTTCCCCCTCAGTCTCAGTTCTCCAAAATCCTAGCTTTTCATCACTCCAATACCATCCGCGATCTTTTAGTACATCGATGATGTACTTGGGTTGGGCTTTATTTGACGCCGATAACGATGACGCCGCAAGAGACGGCGGGAAGAATAAAGGTTGTTTTGGGTCGATGTGTATTGGATTGTAGGCTTGTGGTCGATGAGCTGTATTTTGAGATTGTGACTGTGACTGTGACTGCGTGTTGATTTGCCTTTCCGTTTCCCCTTTGGGACGAGATGATTCGTCGGGCTGGGGAGTATCAACGGTCCTCGCTACGACCTCGCTTTGAGTTGTATCAAATGGTATGTATTCATCGTCTAGCTCAAGGTCGAGGTCAAGGTGGCCAAGGAGTGAAAAACCAGCTAAACGAAAAGAAAAGGGAGCATATGAGAATCGGTGTTAAGACAGCTTGTAGAACCTTACCGTTATCATCCTTCGGTGCAAATAAATCTTTCAACTTTGTCGGCTGTACTTTTGACTGCGTCTGAGTCTGCGCCTGCACTTTCGTTTGTTCAGCAATCCTAGTTGGCGACTGTGCTGGCGTATCCTCTCCCAACTCCGATGCGGGAACGTTTCCCGCTACAGCTCCGAGCCCCACTTTCTGGTACTCGTCATCATCGCCTTCACGATGATGATCGTCCCCTCGCTTGCGCTTCAGAGGGCCGCTGCTAGCGATAGGAACTTCTTCGTATGTTATCTCTTGATTATCTTCCTCCCCTGGCCGGTGTCGCGGATAACCCTGCTTCTCCTTCAATAATTCCTGCTCATCAATGTCTGACCCCACACTCTCTTTACCACCCCAATCATCGTCTTCATTTCCGAAGATGGACGCAAGCAAACCTAATGTAGCCGACTTCTCGTTTGTGAGGTCTATCTCGTTGCTAGTCCCAGTGGGTCTAGGTATCGAGGCGATCGGAGCCGATTTTGGTTCTTCTAAGGGTTTATTCTTTGGAACCAGGGGCGATGATAGCTCGCGTTGAAGATTCTGCGATTCGTCTCCACTACTTTCAACCTCCTCCTGTAGATAAGCCTCCTCCGTGCGATTAGGATGAACTGACTCAGCCGCGATAGTGTTGACAAGCCTGCTCTTGATGACCGTGTTCGTCATATCTCTCTTGGTCTCCTCCTTCGATCCAGATTCAACCCCAGATACGCCTGATAGACCTGTTGATACGCCAACCTCCAAAAACACACCCTTCAGATGCGTACTCCCCCATTTGGTCATATCAATGGTCCGTCTCCTAGCCCTGGTGTCAGGTATGCGTTCCCGCATCCTCTTCTTCTTATCCTTTCCCAGTCCCTTCCCCATTTTGTTGTTCGCTTGTCCCGTGGGTAATGTGGAGGATGATGACGGGAGTGGTGGGAGAGGTCTCAAGGGTCTCATTCGCATAGGTCTCAGTATGCGACCTAGAGGAGTGACATTCCATCTTGAATGCTCATGAACGTTTTCAGGAGTTACGGGTGACATATCTGCTGCGTGCGTTGCAGCGAATTGGAATCGAGATTTGGAGAGCCTTTGACGTTTTTGTGGAGGCTCGGCAGAGCCTGAGTCCTCCTGCTCTTTTTGGTCCTGTGCTCGTTCTTTGGCAAGTCTGAAGCCATGAGAAGAATTTGGAGCATCATGGAGGAATTAGATGATTATCTCCGAAGATAGTGATGCCATAGACTGACCGCTGGGCGTAATCCGGTTTTGCTTCACCGATCCGTAGTTTTGCGCCTTTCCACGTCGATCCACTGAGTAGGTTCAAGCCTTTTACGCATAATCTACATAAGCCAACAGTACGACGTGTCGCACCGCTTGCGGAGTGCCTGTGCCCACTCACATCGTGCCAGCTGGGAACTTGTTGTCTCTAGGGTGACATACCCAAACTTTCTGGGTAACCCGACGCCATCAAGGAGTCCAAAGCCATCCACCGCCTTGACGGTCCCAAAGGACGACAGTCTCTGCGAGATATCTGCGGCAGTGAGGGCTGGGGTGAGGCCAGAGATATGCAGCCTTTTCGTGATTTTTTGGGTCGAGTCCATGGCATCGGTCAAAGTGTGACAGACCGGCAATGTGACGCGTGAGCATCACATCGTGACACGTGAGCCAACCCGCCTTCATTTGCGTGATCTGCGTGATCTTGGCAACACCCACATCCTTTCCCTTCATGTTCGTCGAATCAAGCTCGTGCAGCCCTCCTATCTGATAACCAACGACGGCTCACCGTCTATCTGTCTATCCTGACGGGCTCGCATGTGCGTTATCTCCAGCCCGGCATCCAGCTGAGAGGATTTGCACATGCGTCGGCATATCTTGAAAGCTGGACAGATTAACTGATGCGGCGCCCTCTTTCGGGCTTGCGATGCCCTGCCTGCATCAGTCTGATATGTCAAAGACATCGTCCTGTGCTTTTGCGACAATTGTGGCCGGCACGCTCCAGATGGCCTCGGCTCCGACAAGGTGGAAGCGATGCGCTCCAAGTCTGTCCGTTACCACGTTATGATTTGTTCAAGACCTGCCGATCATAATTGAATCCCCCTTTGGCCTTCCTACGAGCTTTTTCCACATGAACACGTCAATGGCGCTGCCTTATTACCTTGCTATCACTTTTCCTGTTTCTACTTTTAGCTGCTTTGCGGGGTCTATTTTGGGTCTATCCACATCTATGGATTTCGTGTGCGTTCTAGTTGTTCCAGGCTATCTATCACGACATTCGGTACAGGACGCGTACGGGGATGGTTCTGTGATAATTTTATCACCAACCCGGCTCGCTTGGCGTCTTAAAGTGCGAAAATCATTGCTTATCCTCATGGCTTGTCTGCTGATAAGCACAAGGTCTCCCCGTATGTCAATCATTATCGGCAGTGAGAAAAAAGATCTAACAATGCATGTTGCGATCGCACTCCAGCATAATGGGTATACACAAGTGAATCATCAAGTCTCAGTCAAGTGCAGCTGTGCCCTATCCGTACTCGCGGTGCTTTCTCGGTCTTCTATCTTTTCTTGTGCTTGAGATGCATGCATGAGTGGTAGAATTCGGAACCGTGTTATTCCAAGACGAAATGGGGAAAGCAGTCAACGCAATCTTGCACTTATAAAGGCTGCAAATTTTGCAACCAAGATTTCTCTGTGTGGTCAACGCCAACCTTGAGTTTGCTCAACATGCAGGATATGGAATCCCAGGCAAATAACTTCGTCGTACCCTCTCTTCCCGCCTCCATCCCTCCTGCTGTTCATGCAGCTCAACGTTCCAACAGCGATACTGCGTCGGGCTCGGGCTCCTTGTCATCCAAATCCTCCCAATCCAACATCCACCACTCCCAGTCGCCTACCATCACCGACATTTCCAAGGAGGCTAAGGATCTCAAGTCCGAGTCTACATCCGTGTCCCACGAAAACTACTGGTCAGGCTACCTTGAAGAGGAACTACCAGAGAAGACTCAGGGAAAATGGATGCGCAATATCCGCCACCAGATTTTCTCCTTGTATAGGAGACTATTCGGCATCGTCTTTGCGACGAACATGGGCGTCTTCATCTGGGTCGCCGTCACTGGCGCCAACGCGGCAGAACTCGCGTTGATTGTCGTGGCCAATTTGTTTGCCGCCGTTCTTATGCGCCAAGACCATGTCATTAACGCGTTCTTCAACGTGTTTTGCTCTGTTCCAAAATCGTGAGTTACCTTTGCCGACTCCCCTTTCCAGTATCCTAGGTCAACCCGAGCATTTGTACTGACCACTATTAATAGGTGGCCACTTTGGATTCGAAGAATTGCCGCGAGGGTGTACTCTATCGGTGGGATTCACTCTGGAGCAGCTACATCCGGTGTCATCTGGCTCGTCTTGTTCACTGCCCAAGCCACGAGGGAGTTCATCAGAAAAGAAAAGGTTAGGATCTGCAGTATAACGGGTAAAATCTTTTCCGCTGAACTTCTCTTCAATTTAGATTTCAATCCCAACCCTTGTCATTAGTTACTGCATCTTGACATTGCTAGTGGGAATAGTTATTTTTGCCTACCCTGCTTTCAGGAGTCGCCACCACGATGGGTTTGAATGCGTTCACCGATTCCTCGGATGGACTGCTGTAGCACTCGTCTGGGCACATGTAAGCGTCCTTTGGAGCTACTTTGTCCGATCATTTTACTGACTGAGCTTCACAAACTAGGTCGTCCTCCTGACGAATGACTACAAAGAACCAGATCAAAAATTGGGCATTGCCTTGGTAAATTCAGTTGCATTCTGGCTGGTAGCAATTTTGACAGGTATGACATAACGCCGCTTGGAGATCTACCAGCCCCGCTTATCAAACGTCAACTTTTTTTCACACCCCCATTCAATCGGGTGTTTAGGGTCTATCATCCTTCCTTGGACAAGACTCCGTAAGGTTCCTGTCCGTTCAGAAGTTTTGTCAGATCACGCCGTACGACTCTACTTCGACTATGGTAAGTCTTTATCATTCCACGATTTTAGCGACTTCCACTTATATCAATCCATCAGCAACACCCTATCCCGGCAGCTTCGTCCGCGTTTCCGAAGCACCTCTCACCGAATGGCACAGCTTCGCCACCATCCGCGAGCCCGGAAAGAAAGGATTCTCAATGGTCGTCTCCAAAGCCGGTGATTGGACCACGAAACAAATCACTCAGCCTCCCTCCGAAATCTGGGTTCGCGGCGTTCCTACATTCGGTGTTTTGAGGCTTGTGCCCATGTTCAGGAGGTTGATCTTTGTTGCCACGGGCAGCGGTATCGGGCCATTCGCTCCACATGTGTTGGCGAAGAAGGCCGAGTATAGGTTGTTGTGGACTTCCCCGGATGTGAGAAAGACGTTTGGGGATAAACTCGTGGATACGATTTTGAATGCTGCTCCGGATACGGTAATTTATGGTAAGTTGGTGGTTCTTCTTGCATGCATTTTACATGTGAAATTGACGCTCCCTTCCTCCGTAGACACACGAAAACATGGCAAACCCGATATGGTCAAGTTGGCCTACAAAATGTACAAGGACTTTGACGCTGAGGCAGTTGTGATCATTTCCAACCCGAAGCTGACGTATAAGGTGGTTTATGGGTTGATGAGTAGAGGCGTACCCGCTTTCGGTGCTATTTGGGACTCTTGATTTTTTTCCACTTCATTTCTATTTGGTCCTATACATTTATACTTCTATAGTTTCGCCTCTTACTTATGCACACCACTACTCCCTCCGGCCAGACGCGTGTGTCATTATAAACTGGGTTTATGATCGCACGTCACGTACTTGCCTCTAGTAGAGCGTTGTAGATTATTCAAAATTCCGGAGGGTTTTTCTTGCTTTGGAGTTTGCTTTACTGCTATCGGTTGTATCTTCTGGGGCAGCCTATCGTTTGGATACCCAGAATTGTGATAAAATGTATTTTTCCTCGTCATTTGCTCACGAATGCGAACAGACGTGATTCCGATCCGACTTTGTCTATCAACCCACCCTCCAGCGATTGTTCCCATGAGGGAACAACGAAATTAAGTGCTAATTCACTTCAACAGATGGGAATCCGAACAGCGGAGATGGCTGCATAGTACTAGTTGTGTTGAATACCGAGTACTAGGACCACATCTTGGTGTGGCATAAGATGCACACCGCACCAATGACGGTGGTTGAAATCAAGAGCCCAGTTATTTCTTAGGTAACAGACTCAATGGAGGACCCAGCGTGACTTCCAAGGTGTTGTGCGTGACACTCGTGACATCAAGGCTGTCACGCCGGGCCACACGACGTTGCTCGACGCGGTCACCGACGCGATTCCTCCCCTCTCTCCGGTCCGCCGCGTAAAGAGAACGATATGTCCGACTCCCTATATGTCTCATGCGCCGAGGTTTTGTCAATATGCCAATCTATGAAGGACGACTTGCAGGGGTTGCTTGACCCAGAGACGGGTTTTGCTCCTCGGTTGAAGCAAATTCTACGAGACGAGTAAGGCTTCAAAGTTCGTTGTTGCGAGTGGAAACTATATTGTTGCAGGATTCTAGATCAGGAGGATATTGCGGATGGGCAGAGGACACAGGAAGAGCTGGAACTACTGAGATTGGAACAGAACACTTGGGGGCTCCTTCAAGCTGTTATGCCGTGCGTACCACTTCAAGTGTCAGTTTAAATGCATCCTTCTAATCTGTTTCATCTTAGTGCTAGGAAAACCGAACCAGCTCCCCTCCCCTCACCCCGAGCACTGCTTCGCGAAAACCCTTATACCCCAACCTCAACACTTGCCCAATCAATAATGAACTCTTCTCCCCTCCTTTCAGAGCTTATTGTTGTACGAGAATGGCTGCACGAAACAGCACCCACACCGCAACCACCAGAAGCAACGACCGGTTACTGGAAATTCACAAAACACTACATTTTGCAAGCCCTGCGAACTGGAGCTGGTCAGAGAGATGGGCTAGTCAGGGAGATGGATCCGGATGCTGTAAATAGAGAAGGCAAGGCTCTGGCGGCTGATGACGCTGTGCGTAAGGACACGAAACGAGCGGTGGCATGAGCTGACTGCCTCTTAGAGCTACGAGAAAAGCCTTGCGCATGCAATTTATGGTTGCATTAGGACGGGAAGATTGGAAGATGCGATAGAGCTATGTCGGAAGGCTGAACAACCGTGGCGAGCTGCGAGCATAAGGGGGTCACTATTGTTCCAATGGCGCGCGATATGTAAGTGCGTCGTTAGTCTGGGTGTACAAACCAGCTCATATAAGACATGTAGCTACTGAAAGCTTTTCCGAGGACGCGATGGACGAAGATGAGCTCGAGAGGTGGGTGGGGAATCCCCGGCGGAAAATGTGGAAATCTGCTTGCACGCATGCAGCTTTGAACGTAAGTTCCCTCATGTAAAATTTCCTCTCTTTTCTAAGCATTGTCTAGCCATCGCTACCCGAGTACGAGAGGACAGTCTACGCGGCCCTAGCTCCCTCACCCCAAACATCTGTCATCCTCAAGTCTGCCTGTCGTACCTGGGAAGACCACCTATGGGCGCAAATCAGCATCATGTGCGAAGAGAAGCAGAGTATGGAAATGGGTCGGATTGGTGGGTGTTTCTGGGAGGGCGGTTCAGAGGCGGTAGAAAAAGGGGTGAGGCCGATTTCGCAAACGGAAGTTGACAATGAGGAGAAGGAGTGGGAGAAAGAGGTGACGGGTGCCTTAGAGTCTTTGAAGACAGTCGCTGTTACTGAGGGGTGTGTACATTGCGTGAGGTCTCTATATGCGTCGGAGGGTGTGCTGACTCTGGATTTCTAGGCCACCGGCGAATCACGCTTTCCATTACTCGCAGTTGCACATTATTCTGAACAGGACGACCATTCTATTGGAGAATTTTGCTCGTGGGCTTAAAGATGGGACATATAATCAAAATATGAACGAGTGAGTCCAGTCTATTGGGTATTTAACTTGATCACTTAGTCTCGGATTGTTCAGATATGCTACAATGTGTCGCTTCTTCGCGCATCTTTGCCTGTTCCTGCAGCTTATTGATAGCAACGTCCCTCCTCTGGCGACCCAAGTTATTCTTGAAGCGTACCTCCAGGTGTTGGAAGTAAGACTCCCGCCTTCTCGTATACCAGTCACCTATACTAATTTTGCATAGAATGCTGGCCAAAGAGAACTTATTGCTCAATACGCCGGTGCACTAGGAGATAACGCCATCGAGCGCTACGCCATGTTCCTCGTGTCCCTCGAACTCTCCGCGGACCTTGCACAAAGAAAAACTGCACTGGCAAAGGCAAGAGAACATGGGTTGGACGTTGACAGAGTCGCCATCGTCGCTGCAGAGCGAACTATTGAAAAGGCATTCGAGGTAAGCCCCCTGTGTTTCATCACCATTTTTTCTTTGTGACTGATAAGTATGCGTAGGTGTTACCTCAACCTAGGGGGTCATTGCCGTCTATTATTGTAATGCAACCACCACCAACCGAGGCTGAGCTCTTGTTGTTGCGTTCGATCGAGTGGACGACGTTTGGAGAGAGCACCTTTGACGTTGCTCTAGAACAAGCCAACGTCCTCCTTCGCTACTTCCTAGGTACCATTCCCTCCTTCCTCCCCTCCCCCCATCCGCACTCACTTACCTCTCCAGGCTGTGGCAGAGTGCACCTAGCACAACGCCTGCTCGATATGCTCCCCGTCGAGCTAGCATCCATATCCGAACCCGAAGACCGAGCGACGGAGTACTTGCACTACAGGCAGTTCTTCACAATCTGGGAGACGTTTGATAGAGTCGTGGAGTGTCAGGCTTTGGATGTCGCGCCGATGAGTAAGGAGACGAGGGCTGCTTGGTTGAGTGATTACAAGGTTTGTGGTTTTGTTTTGTTGGGCTCTGCTCGGGTGAATTGACGAGGATTAAATCTTTTTTTTGTGCATATAGGGTCTGATTGATCAAGCGAAGGATCAGATTGTGAAGTTGTTGACTTCGGAGTGGCTTGTGACGGATGTTGAGAATCCTGGAGGTGGGTATTTGACTATCTCGTGTATGCCAAGGAGAAGGAGCTAAGCAGGGTTTTTGTGCGTTATCTACAGGTGATAAACGACGTCGCGACTTGATTAGGATACGTCAGATCTTCATACCGGAACTAATCATCCGGCTTCACTCGCTCTTGTTCTCTTCAAGACATAAAATACCAGAGTAAGCTCCCTCCTCTCCTCCGTCCTCCCTTCTTCAAAGGGGAAAAAATCGCTGATCGGTACTCTACATCAAACAGAAACCTCAAACGCGCACTCGAATTAGCAAACATTGTAGCAGACTCGAGGTATAAGCTCTACGAAGACTTTGTGAACGAGGACGGGAGGAGGCTGAGCGATTATTTGGGTGCAGTGAGACAGGCGATTCTAGGCGGGCTTGAAGGTGGAGGGTCGGATCCGTTTAGGGTGTTGGGGGTGTGAGCTCGCGCAAGTTGGGCAGAGAATGCGTATCACCAAGTTGGACAGGCTAGTGCACAGTGCATCGTGTTAGTCTGCCTGAGTGTTTCTTTTTTTGTTTGCAATTTCGATTGCTCTGGATGGAGGTGTGAGGTGAAGGGTGTTTGCATTGGGCAATAGGTGGGCATGTGGTCGTGGAGAAGATCAGCACCAACGATGCTGGCACTACTATAGACCGTTTAAAGATAAGGAACAACTTAGTGATAAGAAGCCCGGCTGATATCCCAATTCGAATCCGGGTATGCAGGTGGCGGTGAGATGGTCCACTCCGTATACAATAACCCCAACCACGCGGGAGTCGACAGCTATCGCGCGAAGCCACCGCCTGTGCATGTCATTGTCACGGCTAGGATAGATATCGACGCGCCCCTGTCTATGTCAGTGCTAGTGCAGATGTCAATGCCGGACACGGGCCCGGGGTCGGTTCAGGTATGATCCCCAGGGTGCAGGAGGTATCGCTAAGCTTGAGCTGCCGGTGCCAGTGAATGCAGGTAGACAGTCGCGCAGATTATCAGGCACTCGGCTAGCCTGAGGAGAATATCGATTGCAGCAAGGAGTTGCGGTTCAGGTCGGACCCACCCCCGCCCCCAGGTTTGCAGTGCGTTTGGTTCGCTGGTAGGTGTGGTGCGCGTGCTTGAATCCTGGGCTGGCTGGTTTGGCGGGTGCAGTCTCACCGTGGGCGGACAAAGCCCGGATTCGCGCTCGTTGCTTGATGAGAGCATGTTTTCTGGTATTTTCCGTTATCTCGTAGGTATGTTGGGATGGTCATATAGCGAGTAGGCTGGGTACTGGATATTGAATATTGAAGGCTGGGTAGGCCATGTTTGGTTGAGATGTGCACAATGAGTGCGGGTCGAGTTGCTTTCCTCCTTGCTACCTGTGCTGGTGTTGGGTAGACGTCTGGTCCATATGCGCAGTGGCACGCTGTAAATTACATTCTATCGGTTTGAGGGTGCAAATCGCAACATTAAGCGCTTTAGAAGGAATGCCAGGGTATATAGTTGACATACCAGTGACACTGGTAGTGAACCACCTATCTCGAAGTTCTTGGTTGATGTCCAAGAATACTCGAAAGCCTTATGAGTACTAGTATGACGTCGACGCGTGTAGATCCCATGATGATCGCTCGCAGATAGGGCCAAACGGGGCTAGGCAGTGAGAAAGCACGTTCATGATACCCACAGTCACGTTGCTAAAACTTCGATTTCATTGTGCTCGTCCATTGCGGCATTGCGCCATGGAGCAACTTGTTGGAGCGCGATCAAGCTGGAGCTGATAGATAGCACTGATTGTTGGACTGATTCGTGCCACCAAATTCGAAGCTCCTGTCTTGTCGGTGCGAACAGCAAACGAGGTTCTGCGACTCGGAGTGTGCTTCTAGCGGCTTGTCGCGCTTGTGGATGGTGTAGGATCAGCAGAGAACGGAGAAGGAAGGTGTAAATACTGCAATATGGTATGCTCTCACCTGGACATCTACACACATGGCGTGTTCCCACTGCTCGTCGCTTGTCGGCGCATCGTGCAAGCAACACTAGCCGACGCTGCGCAGTGGGAGTGGACTGTGCTGCTGCTGATGGAGCAAACCCCATCAAACGGCTCCGATGGGCTCTCATTCTCACTCCAAGGCATCGTGATGCGCTAATTAGCGCGATAAAAATATGCACGTCAGATCATTCTTACCACAGCCCAGCTTGAGGTGCAGTGCCGCGGCAAAAGCCGATAAATCCGTGGCTCACGTGGTCTGCGGCTGCTGCTCACGGTTTTTGATCGCTACGGTGTCCTGTTGTCCAACGCCTCCCACTGGTTCGACCTCCAGATCGTTTCCCAGTCCCCACGCCGTCTCGCAACTCCCCCATCTGCATCTCTACATCAAACATGACGCAAAACCTGCTATCATCAACCGTGGCCAGCGTAACGAATCACTTTAGACCACACCGCGCGGAAGCCATCCAACGCGTTCGATCCAACGTGTTGTGTTTGGTGTCGACTTTGGCGCTGTCGAATCTGCTGCCGGTCGTGCCGTCCCTGCAGTATGCGGTGCTGATGGTTCTGAAGAAGAGTGGCCCGGACAAGTGGGGGAATGATTGGGTTTTCAAGTGGTGCTGCATTTTAGGTGCGTCCGCGCGGTCGGTGCCGTGTCGTGTCCCTAGTATGCCTTGACGGGGTTGTTGACTTGGTTGTGGGGTAGAGGTTACGTTTGCCACGATATTTGTGTTCAATATATGCGAAGCCGCTTTGGCGCTGAAATACCCCAGAGCGTCGTCGGACTCGGCGAGTGCCCAGGCAAAGGCCAAAGTTGCACCTGCGACCGGTACACCATCCTCGACAACGCGTCCCTTCAAGTCTCTCTCTCCCTTTGTACGTCCTCCTCTCCCTCCCATCCATTCGCGCCTTGACCCGCATAAAACGCTCAGACAAGCCCTCAGCCGCAAAAACCATTCGCATATAGCCTCTCATCCTCCCTCGGTGCTTCAACATCCCCCCTCAGCTCATCAATATCAACAGCGCTAGGATCGTCCTCAAAGTCTAGACTGCCGTATGGGAACTTGTTCTCATCAAAGGGATATCCTATGACACCACAGTCTACGCCGTCGCGGGAGCTGAAGTATACCATCCCGCCTGGGGCGTTCTCGGCTTCGACTTCTTCAACCGGCTCTGCGAGCTCGATTTACAACTCGCCCAGTCCGCTGGTGTCGGCGTATAGAGGGAGACATAGCGTTCATCGTGGTCGTAAGTGGATTTTGTTGTACGTTTGGAGTTGAGAGCTGACGCGTGTCATTGCCTGATTGGGAATGCAGATGCGTTGGATGAGAGTTATTTAGGGAGAATAGTTGCTCGTGGTGATTTTGACGATGAGTGAAGGATGATGCGTGATGGATTGGAGGTGCGGGGTTTTGAAAGTTTTGCACCTCCTGGGTTTTGGTGAGCGATGCATGACGGGTATTCGTTAGGTTAAATTGGCGTATCTATTCCTTAATATGATATCCATTTCGGTGACTTTAACAACGGCTCTGCACGCTTCATAGCCATCATGTCCGTCCCATGAGCATGAAGACTGGTTTGCTGGCAAAGTCTCCATGATTGGACTTCTAACGCCAACTTTGTCTCGCCCCCGATCCCGGAACGAATCTCTCTTTCTTGTCATTTCTTACTCCAAGTTTGGGCATTTGTGAGCTTTGGATGGGTTCTCGATGGAACAATCCACAGAGTCGGGCGTATAAATGCCTTTCTTCGTTGGATCAGTGGTCTTGTCCTTCTTGATTCCCTTTTTTCATCATCTCTTGCCTGTTGTCGCATTTCATATACTCATCTGCGATTGCTAGTGGACACCTCCCCTCGTCATATTTGCACATGGAGTAGGCTCAATCCCTCCATAGCATACGAGTTTCTTCTTGAATCTCATGCGCAAAAGTGATGGGTACATATACAGGGGCAAATGTTGGAGAAATGGGTTCAAATCAATAAGGAATCCACTAGTCTCCTAGCGCTTTCTTGATCGATTTCAATCCGTTGTCGGTACTGGAAGGGTTACGAACACCCAAGTCGGGGGGTTTGGTGGCACTGGCACATGCACAACTTGGAGCGATTGCCCGCTGAAAAGGTGTTGTTGTTCCTTTTTCGTTCGCGGATCTTGTTGAGCACCTGTGGTGTAAATACTCAGACGGGAGTTGCTTGCTGGAGATTGACCTTCCCACTGATACAGAGTCTGAAACGGCCATTCTTTAGGTCAACACGGGGTTTGTTCTTCCGGGATGAGCACCCTTTCTTTTTTTAGCTCGCCTCTCTCAGCTTCTACATCACGTTGACCAGCCTCCTGAGATTCCAGTCTGGTGTTTTGAAAGCTTCTTGGGTAGATCCACGATGGAAGGATCCGAAGCGTGGTTGGGTCATATAAAAGCCTGTCTTCTTGGGCTGGCTGGTGCTGTCCTGTCTTGACTCCCCTCCATCGTCCTCCCACATTCTGGCAGAGGTTGACGAAATGGTGAGGCCGTGGGCTGGACGAAAGGAGGTCGTGCTTGGGGCATCGAGTGCATGAGATGGCGGCCGTAGTTGGACAATCCGAGATACGGGCGTGCTTACAAGGGTGTATACGCCCGGTCTCCGTTCGACCTCTTGACCCATCTCTCAACGTCACGTCATTCATGCCAACTTTACTGGCTTGACTAGGCAACGTTCTATAGCGTTCAACATACTGGATGGCATCTGCACAAAGTTTACGAAACGAGGGGAAGAGTTTGGGCGGATAGGCGCATTGGAGCAATTGTAAAACTTTGAAGATATCTCCGTGTAATCTATTTTCTGGCGCACGGCATTGCATGTAGACCTCTTGAGCTTTGGCCGCGTCGACGTCTGTCACCTTGTTTACAACGTCACTACAGAGAATAAATAACCGTCCTGAACTTGGTCGTAATCTGTTTTCTGTACGCCAATTTCTATTGATATATAATATAATCTGACCTTAAATCTAGCACCAAACTCCATGAATGCGAACACGCAATCCCCGGAGCACTGTTGAGGCCGAAACGAAAGCTGCAGGATGCTAGAGAGGTCAAACAGAGGAGAAAGGTTTAGTGGTCAACGGTTCAGCGTCGCTGGCGTTTACTACGCTTCCCATATTGCTCTGCAAATGTCAACGCGCTCCGAGCCCCATACCTCGTCTCTGGCTCTTAAATGTTAGTACACGCTAGCCCTAAACGAGGTGCGTCCGGCTTAGCCGGCCATCGTCCAGTCGACGCATTTGCAATCCCATCCCGGCGTCTAACGCGTTTCAGGGGCTTCCCACGCACCCTGAGGTGACCCTAAAAAACGGGACGCTAGACCCGACGCCGCATCTCGCATGGAACATTTCACAACAAAAATTCCAGCGGCGCTTCCGAGTCGCTTGCTCTCATTCTCCCATTCACCGGTATTCTTTTTTCTCGTAATCTCGTAATAGCCACACTGTGAATCCGCGAGGGTGGCGCCACTTTTTGGTTTTTGGCTTACTGGGTTGGAATTCGAGAGGGCGTGCACGTAATTCCCTCCCCCCGCAGTTGTCCGCGTTTGCCTGTGCTTGCGGTCACGGGTTGGCTTCTTGTGCTTGACGCGCGCGCGACGGTGCAGATTTTGCGGCGACTTTGATCAGTGTTGCCTACCGGACGCGCAGCTGCGTTTCAAGGCTCTGCTTAAGCAGGTTCGACTAGAGTTCTTGTGAGGGTTAGTAGGGTTAGTACTTTACTGTGTTCGGCGTATAGGTGCTCATGCTTATCGGCCGCTCAGCGCGAACTATACACCAACGAAACGAGATAAAAGCCAGGACTTTGTACGCCGCGACATAGAATAGGGTTGTCGAGGTAAGCTTTACACACTTAGGGGCGTAAAGCCATCATTTAACTTGATCAACCCGAATATGATATTCAGCGCCCGTGCTCTTTTTGGTCGACGTTGACTACTGTAACACGGTCGCTGGAACCTGAGGATCGTAGCACCGAGTTCGGCAAGTACGTTTGGGCTCTTGGGACTTGGGGTGGAAAGGACACCTTTCGGGGTTCGGGGTTTCGTTACGTTGCTTTGCGCAGACGCAGGTTCGTATTGTACCTTTTTTGAAGTACCCAGTCGTGTAATTCTTCTCTTCTCTTCTCTTCTCTTTTTATCTCTAACCATTTCTTTCAGCAGCGATTTTGGGATTCACAAACGCGGTGTCGTCCCAAGCAGATGCTATTGGGTGGATTGTGACATTCGGAATAGATCAGGACAAGGACAGCGAGCGTCAATCTCATGATGGACGTAGATGGTAGCGCTCTGGTTGAAATGGGCTGGCGCGGTTCGGATCCGATGTGGTCAGACGCGGGACATGCCATCGAGTGTCTGCCCCCTTTGCCTCAGGGTCCTGTGTACGTGCAGGACCTGCAACAGCAACAACAACACGCGCACTTTCAATCGGATACGCAGGGATATGCGCAGTATGGACAGACCGCGCACAATGGATCGAACCCTTACGATAGTCAAGTTCACTTTCGTGGTCAACCGGTGCCCGATGGTCTAGGGGGACACCCAAGCTCACGGGGTCTCGAGGATTACTCTAACTACTACAATGACTACAATAACGTAGGAAGGGGCAGGGGCAGAGGGAGAGGGCGAGGATTCGAAAGAGGTATGGGGAGGGGTATGGGAAGAGAACGCGACAGTGGATACTTGCATCGGTATCCTTCACGGACACAGCAATGGGAAGGGGAAAGAGAGGGTAGGAACGAGAATGAGAACGATAAGAGGTGGCTGCGTGACGGCGGAGGTAGGTCTAGAGAAGGATGGGCTCGTAGGGAGGAAGGAAATGGTCAATGGAATAGGGAAGAATTCAGGCGTGATGGCTGGAATGAAAGAAACGAGCGTCGTGAATCGTACGAGAGGCATTGTGGACATCAAGATGGCCGTGGATATGGGTACAACGATCGTAGGGATTCGTGGAGAGGGAGGGGAAGAGGAGATGGGTGGAACAGACCCTTTGGTCACCCGTATCGGGATCACTTCTGTTCGTATGCAGGCACCTACGACTCCAGTCGAGGGAGAGGCTATGATGAGAACGCGAGTAGTACATCGAATGATAGGAAAAGGAGCCGGAGCAACACACCGCATGACTGGCAACGTCGTAGTCATGGGCAGAACCAACAAGGTTCCGAATCGAACGCGAAGGGGCCCAATGCCGCTTTTGAACGCCAACCCAGTGGCATCGACAAGCCACCAGGACAGACGGATTCGAATCTGGGTTGGGGAACGTCCAAAGGAGCTTATGCAGACCGGGGACATAATGGTGATAACTCGAAGCCAACTGTCCAGCTCGTTAATGGACACGTTGGTCCAGTCGACGTTGGTGTCCATGGTACGACTGCCGATATGAATATCAACCAACCTGCTATCGCTCCTCAACCTCGACCTCAAATTCAAAACCAGCCTCAGCCTCAGTCCCATCCTCGTCCTCATCCGCCAACGCCACAACCGCAACCCCCGTCTCAACCCCTGCACCAATCGCAGCCAATCTCAGAAACGCCACCTCCCGCTCGCACCACCGCAGCCACGCCCACAAACGTCCCCACTCCCACTCCCACGACTCCTCAAGACGATTCAACCGTCATCCTACCTGTGGGCGTGGATGTGGAAAAGGAAAAACCAGCAGGCTATGTGCTCGTCCCCTCAGGGATTCTTCGAGAGAAAGGGAAAGAGACGCGGATGGTCTTCAAAAAGGTTCCGTTGGGCTCGTTGGACGCTAGTGGAGATGGCGCTGGTACTAATATTGAGGTTAATGGAGGGAGGAGTGTGGGCGAAGGCAAGCGGACTGGTGCTGGTGCTGGTGATAATGAGAGAGATGAGGGTGTTGACTCGCATGATGCGAAGAGGATTAAGCTGTCGCATTTCCCTCAAGATGCGGGTGCCTATTCTTCCCGGGAAGCGACAGTGGGCAGGAGGACGGAATGGGGTGTACGAGACAGCGCGGGGTGGGGAAACAAGTGGACAGGAAAGATCGACAGACTAGAGAGGGAGAGGGAGAAGGAACGAGAGAGAGAGATGGCGAGCGAAAAGGAGAAAAAGAAGGACAAAGAGCACATCCGGCCGGTGGCGATATCGAAGGAGATCTGGGCGGCGGCGTGTGCTCTTGGGAGTGGTGGTGGTGTGGGAGTTGGTAATCCTACGACGAAGCAGGCGCTGTCGGGTATCAAGATTAAGAAGAATAAGGCCGAGGTGAAGTTGAAAGAGCCCGTTGGGGATGTGAATAACGAGTTTGACTGTGCAGTTGGGGGTGGCGATATTCAGAGCGTTTCGGGTACCACACCAGCACCTTCCGCACCCATTGCGCAAGATGCATCATTCTCTACTTCTCTTCCCATTGTTAGCGGTTTTGCTCCGCCAACAATAAACATGCCCATATTCGGGACAGACTTGGTAGTGGGTCAGAGGCTGACGAGAGGGATGACGAGAAATCTGGAGTCTGCAATGATGCCTCCGCCGTTGTTGCCGGATGATGCTACGTCGATCTCTGCACCATTACCGGTGTCCACTCCAGTCCCGGGAATAGCGACCAAGAAGACAAAGACGAAGACTGCGTCGCAGGTGTTGAGGAAGAGCGCGAGTGGGAAGCAGGCAGGTGCTGCGGGGAAGTTGTCGTTTGTGAAGGTTAGGGTTAAACGGGCGAGCGGGTTAGTTAAGTCAAGAAGGAAGACTCAAGATGAAGCAACGGAAGATACGGACGCTAGTGAGGAGGTGGATGATGGGGAAGATTCAGGCATGAATAGCGATGAAGAGTCATTCGATATACCTTTGTTGGATGGGATGGCTCCGAAGGAGGAACAGGAAGCCGAGACGAAACCACCCAGTAAGAAGGCAGCTAGGAAAGCCAACTCTAAAGGCACAGTCGAGGGTCAAGGGAAACGAAAGGCAAAGGAAACTGGAGATGGGCCTGCGGATGGAAAAGAGACGGCTAAACGGAAACGAAAGCCGTTGTCGACTATGACGAGGATGAATCGTCAAGATTTGGATCCCGATGCCAAGGTTGAAGTAGGCGGTGACGGTATGGCTATAGATGGACTCGAGCCCTTGAAGACTATTTCTCAGTCGAAGGCTAAGACTAAAGCGACTGGGAGAGGGAAAAAGGAAGCCAAAGGTATATCTTCTAAACTGGCTATAGACTGGAGTATGCTAGCTAATCTGCCTTGCAGTGGTCAAAGGCAAACCGGAGTGGAGCGTCCCTCGCAAAGGAACTATTTTCATTTCTGAAGGCCCCGTGAAGCGCAGTCATCAAAGCTTTGCGAGAAATCCTATTCCAAGAATATGGACTGGCGTAAGTTCCTCTTTTTCCACAAGACGATCTGATGATAATCCCCACTACCCTTCCGTCTTCATGCTACAGAGCAAGGAAGAGCTTGCATCGGTGCTACCCGAACTCGCAAAGTCCAAACTCGTGAACGGAATATCGTGGGGTCTTTCAGTTGTACCCACACTCCTCCTTGACACCGACACATCGCCCCAAACCCTTTCGTGGGTCAGTTCCGGCCAGAACCCCGAAGTTGCAGGCGGCACGGAAATTGATTTTCTCATGTAAGTAAAATAGCTCACTTCCCAGTTGCGCTATACAAAGCATATATATCACTGTAGGATACGTGATTTTGCATGCCATAAGGAAGAGCTTCAAACCGAAAGCCAACGCATCGACGCGCTATCGGTTAATGCACCCGAACTGTCAGGTCCATTAGCTTTTTCGTCGCATTTCCCAGTTCCTGGTATTGACAATGCTAATATTCCTATCCCGAAACCTCGAAAGAGGCCGATAAAACGGCTGGCGTCGAAGCAGGCAAAGTCAAAGACACCTTCACCTGCTCCAGTCCCCGGTGCTGGTGTTGAGGCTGCTACAGCTCCGCAGTGGCAGCCATCAACTTCAGCCACTAAAGCTGCGGCGAAGCCAGAAGCAGGGAACTGTGGCGGCTCGAATCCAGTTAAGTATCCTTTCATATGGGATTTCGTTTTGTGGCAGGTTATTGACTGGTTTGAATGCGTAGGGAATTGCAAGTAGCGCTGTCGCTGTTGCTTCTACCTCTGCTCCAGCCTCTGCCTCTGCCATGGTTCAGCACTCGCGAGTGACGCGCGCGTCCACTAGACTCCATAATGTTCCTGCTCCGTTCTCCCCGACCTCGGCCAGGGTCAATCAAGTATTGAAGGGCAATTCGAGGGCAATGGGTGTGGATAAACAGCGCATCGAGGATATGACTATGCGCGTTATTGACGAAGAGATGGTTGATGAAGATGAAATCGCCAATGATCTCCTTGAACTGGATAACAGCTCGTCATCTTTGCTTCATAATTTGGTCATGAGGGATGTTGAAGAAGGTATTTTCGTGGATGTGTGGTCGAGCCCGGGTGTAGTGTTCGTTCAAGGAAGTTCGAGTGGTTTGGCACGACGCGAGAGTGCTGATTGGAACCTTCCCCGTGTATTTGAAGAGGACGAATGGGAAGATGTTACAGTTGAGCATGGCTCCACCGAGGGAATTGAGGGCGAGGAGCAGGTCGCATACGAGGGCAAGGGGAAGGGGAAAGCAGTGGAGATGTACCCCATAGTTGTAGGTGTTCAACAAGCGCAAGGGAAAGCAAAGGCCAAGAAGCAAATCGCACGACGCACAGCCGGGGGTAGACGACCGATCGATCTTAAGAAGACAAAGCAGCTAGGTCGGGTGCCTAAGACGTTGGAGAGAACGGGTATATCCTGTCCTTTTCGTGCTCTAGTATCAGCTGTCGCTAATATGGTTGAATGATAGCAGGCGATGAATTCCGGGATTTGCAACGGCAGATAGCGGATTTGGATTCTACGAGTGGAGCTGTTGAGACTGAAGGGTGTATTCCCATTTTACCTCCCTTCAAACTTTCACCAGTTGTCTTGCCGGACGAACGTGAAAGGAAGGCCCACTCCACATCAACTGCACCCACACCCGCGCCCGTGCCTACACCTGCACACTTAGACGCACCAGCCCTCTCAACTTCCAAACTACCCTTACAACAGCAAGATCTGGATCCCGATGTTCTACCCTCCTCACTTCCCTCTGAAGTTCAAGTCCTAGTCGATTCCTACGTCCATGCAACCCCAATCATCATCATCTCCTCCCGTCAAGCTCTGCTCCAAAACTGGGACCTCGCCGTTCCGAGCGAGTTTGCGTATTTCCACCTCGGATATTTCAAAGTTACGAGAGTATGGGTGAGTCTTTTGTACTGTCGTTTCGCATTTTTTTTGTGGAGAAGAGTTTCTTTGAGCTGACGATTTTGGAATCGTCAGGAGGAACGAGTGCACGTGGACGCAGACGAACAACGGACGAAAGCTGAACCTGAACCTGGCCCAGATCAAGACCACACCCTCGAAGAGATCGTACACGGGAGAGTTAAATGGAGGTTCAGATGCCGATGGATGAGAGGCGGGGAATATCCGACCGAGGTCTACCCCCAACACCATCTCGAGCGTCCTTGGTGGATCGATCCTACACCACCTCCTCACCAAGCCGGAACAGACGACGAATCCACGCTCCTCTACCGCCTCTGCGCAAGCAAAAGCCGGAACCACCTCTTCCGCAACGCCACCGCCGACGTCTGGGATTTCATGCTGCCCACGCAGGTGCTCCCGCCCACGCAGTCCTCCGCGTACATGGGCGAGCTCGTCGGGCTCGGGGGGACGTGTGTGGTGAGCGACGAGGCGTTCCCGAGGGGGTGGTGGTGCGAGCGGTGTGGGCGGCTGAATCAGCAGTATATGATGCGCCATCGGGAGTGTTTGAGTTTGGTGTGTCGGGTGAGTTTGGTTTGTTCTTCATTCGAGTGGGGCGTTGTGCTAGTGTTGGGAGTTGACTGATGTTTTCTTTTTTTCCCCTTTTTTGTGTGTAAATAGGATCAGATGGTGTGGAAGGGGTATGCGCTGCCACTGGAGATGATGCGAGAGTCCAAGGACACGCATGCGATTAATGTTCCGTATAGCACGATACCGAAGAAGGTGGTTGGGGTTGAGGTTGTGAGGTGGAGCGATCATATGCAGACGTTGAGTTATGACCTCGACGGTGCGCGTGGAGAGAACGGTGACGGTGGTAGTGGTGAGGGGCAGGGGAGAGTGGTTAAGCACATATTCACTGGGAATCTGAGGGAGCTCCAGGTAGAGGCAACGCAGTTCTTGACGAGCATTCAGGAGGATGTCAAGCTGAGAAGACCGATTGGCGATACAGGTAAGCCTTTCGTCCAGCAACGACCTGTCATGAACCAGCGTTTACGATGTCTATCAATACACAGGCGTCTATTTCACCACCACAGTCCGTCCAGGATCGGCACACGCCACGCCGGCGGACGACGAGCTCTTCTGGTCCGAACGCAACTTTCCCGAATGTCTGAACGAGATGCGGGACCTGATGAAGTTCTATGCAGAAGCGTATGTGGAGAAGAAGGATTTCGAGATCAGTCGTCTCTTTATTATTGGTGCCGTCGGATCTGGATCAAGGAAGGTACGTGGACCATTATGATTGAGGCGTTTTGTGCTTTTTTTATATTGGTTGGGCTTCAATCCCCCCCTTCCCCCTGTTCCCTGTTCCCTGGGCCTGGGTATTATATACTATTCATTTCACTGTTGAGCCATTCAGTCGGGTGGATGTGGGCAATTGGACAGGAAGCGTCAACTGAATTGAAGGATCCCTCGTGGACCCCACGCGCGCGAGGGTTATTCGGAGAATTATTGTCCTCCCGGAGGTCCTAACGCTCCCTTGTCGCCGTAACCTGTGCCACTGAAATGAATTGGGGGGGCAGATCGTTCTTGGCACGCGGTTCCTTCCTTCAAAGGGAGATCTGATTTTGTGTCAACGTCAACTCTAATTTCCTATCTCTCTGCCTATCTCCATATTTATATTTATATCTTTGCGTTTATCTCCATCTCCATCTCCATTTTTATGTCTATGTGATCTCTTTTGGCTCATTTTGTATTGTGCAGGGAATCGGGACGCTGGACGCAAGACGTCATCCGGTGGTGGTCATGTGTTTGGGGAACGAAGCCGCTGTGAGCCTCGTACCTAAATCTGGATTCAAGGCTGGTGCTTCGGTGACTATGAATGTGAGTTCGGACGGGGGAGGAGGTGGCATGGCCGGTGTCATCACCACCACCACCGCCACCAGCACCAACACGTCCACCGCCACCGCTGATGCTGATGCTGCGCCTGTGATTGCCATTGAGGCGTCCGGGTCCGAGACGAGGACGGTATCAGATGGAAGTGGAAATGAAAATCAGGCGCTGGATCACGATCAGAATCGAGATCGGGAGGGAGCCTTGCCCCCCATGTCGGTGTCGACACCGGTGTTGGTATCAGTGTCAGGTTCTAACTTGGGAGCTGGTGAAGCATCTGGGGGGCATATTTTGGGATCTGACAAGATGATTGAACAGGAGCAACAGAATCGGCATCAGCACCAGGTGCAGCCTGTGCTTAATTTGGACGGTCTAATTCGGATGGAGGACGAAGTGAAGAAGCAGGACGTCGCCGGAGCGGGTCCGACGGATGATAGTTTAATCCGCCCAGGGGGTGACAAAGACGGCGCTGTGAGCACCAAGGCACCATCGAAGAATGCGGGGGCCAAGAAGGCAGACAGCCCGCCGTTCGTCGTGTCGCTTGTGCATGGCGATATGCTCATGCTTTTCGGTGAAGAGTTCGAGGTGGGTTCACTCGCATGATCTCCGTTCACGGGCCTGATTGTGGCTTTAGTACTCGATAAAGCGCGTCGGGACGACGATATGTGAGTACTTTTGCCTCAGCGGGGCGACTTTGGCTGACTGACGGAACGCCAGTGGCAATTGGCTCGCGCGAGGCGGAGGTAACGGCATAAACATAAGCGTGGATGACAGCGTGCCCACGGTGCTGCAGCCCTGCAGTGGCCCAGGCCGCAGCAATTGACCTTGGATAGAGGACGAGCACATGAGATTGGCGGCCACAAGGCTGCATTTTGAACCTGAGACTGGCTCTAGACATCAGTAATTAGCGTAGACTGGCAGATACATTTGTTTCTTGTGTTTTGTGAGTAGGGACGGAGGATCAATAAACTTTGTAAAAACGCGGCCTGGGGGGCCATAAACGGTCCCAAAGTGAGCTGTCACTCCGACATCAACATGAGCACAACACCCAACCACCACCGCCGCGCCGCCGACGCGCACCACCGCTGGGGGCGAGGTAGGCCTCTTTCCCCTCCTCTCCGTGCCCGACCGCTCACCGCCCTGCCCCGCAGTCTTGCTTTGTGGCGGGACCGACTGGTGGGTACTCCGTTCTCGCTCCTGGCCCCCGCGCACCACACGTTGCGCGGGGGGCCTGGTGACGAAATGCCTTCTAACCGAACGAAACGCTGACCTCGTCTCCACTCTGCACCCCAAACGCGCCATTTCGTGCGGGATCGACGTGTCTCGCGCCCTTTTTGGTTCGACCCGCTGGGGACGATGATGAACACAGGCCCAAGCTCGGACGCAAGGAACGGGGTGGAGCAGCAGCAAGAGCCGAATCTGACGATCCTCCGTGAGTTTACAGTCCGTTCTGGTCTTTTGCGCTTTCTTTCGTTCATCATTGTTCTTTATTGCGCTCCACGTTGCTCGCCTTTTCGGACCATCAATACTACCACCCACCCACCCCCTCTCGCCCCCCTTTGGATCAACCGCGGCAGAAACCCCGACCTGCTCGAACCGTACACCCTACGCTCGCTGAGCAACGTCAAGGCAACATCCATCCACACGTCCTGCTCCGGCTGCCACTTTGTCGTCCTCGACGCCGACGGGAGCGCATGGCTCTTTGGCCGGAACACGTCCTCGGCACTAGGCGTCACCGGCGTCGACCACATCTCGGAAAACGCGCCTAGGAAGATCACGCCGCAGGATCTAGGCGCGCAGGGGGGCAAGAACGCGAAATTCGTCCACGCAGCGTGTGGGAGGAACCACACCCTCTTGGTCGACTCGGACGGGACGGTGTGGACGGCGGGCGCCAACACGTACGGACAGGTCCGGTTTTCTGTTCTTTTTTGGTGCGGCTTGTGGGGGGTGTTGATGCGTTTTCGTTTTCTTTTGGCAGTGTGGGCACCCCACTTGTCCAGAGGTTCCGGCCTTCAAAGCGGTGGTTGGGATTTCGCATCAAGGGAACAAGGAAGAGGTGGTGCAAGCTGCTGCTGGCGTGACGTTTTCAATCATTCTCACAAGGTCGGGCAAAGGTATGTCCGTTTCTGGTCTATTTAGTTGGAACAAAGGCTTATGACGTATCGTCGGTAGTGTTCTCATTTGGTAGTGCGGAGAAGGGCCAGCTTGGGAACGGGACGACTGGGGAGAGGATAACCACGGGCAACAAGACCGCGTATGATATCGAGCCTTACCCGAGTGAGTATCTTGCAGCTTTCTGGTTCTTTCACGTCTTATAGTCGTTAGTCTATGTCAAGGAACTTGACGGAAAACACATCGTCCAGATTACCTCGGGACAACAGCACAGTGCGGCGATTGACGATACAGGGTACGTCTGCTCATCAATGCCAAACCTGAAAACTATCCTATCCACTACCCTTGACCACTAAATGTCTATCTTCGCTATTGCCTCCTCGCCCCTCATCTGTCGATTCAATCTCCATCACCTTGGCAGCTGCCTTTCTGGCATCATCTTGACACGCTAACTTTTTTCTCTTTTTGCTCTGTGTCCAGGGTGGTTTATGTATGGGGCTACAACGGATACTGCCGCCTGGGACTTGGAAACCAGGTCGACATTCTCAAGCCAAAACCGGTTCCTCAAGTAAGTACAACGCCTTGTCTACAAACGCCGTCGTTCTACCTTTCTTCGTTGTTCCCGTCTCTGCTTTTACGCGTTCATTTTCCATGTTGGCGTTTATACCGTCGGCTATGAAGCCATATTGCACGCATACACCCCTCACGACTTTTTGCATTCCGTTTCCGTTTTTGTTACCGTATCTGCTCCTGTTCCGCCGAGTAGTCGCTCGTCATCGCATCGCCACCTCTCATTGGAGTCGGGGATGACAGATGACGATTTTCGGACGCATTAAGCTCGCGCTGCGCGTTCCTGTTGCCTCCCTATCTTTTCTGTCGTTATTAAACCTTCTTCGCTATTGGTTGCCGGCGGATCGATTATGCGTGCGCGGTGATTTCATTGGGTGGAACGCGAGTGGAGGGGATTGGACGGAAGTTGATTTGCGAGTTGTCTAGTTGGCTGGATGTGGATGCAAATGAACACGACTCGGAGCGTAATTCGTGGTCGGGTAGTGGTCGATTGGTTATGGGTTGTTCCCCCTTTGTCGGCGTTGTTCCCTAGCCCGAACTCAATCACGTCGAACGTCGTGCTAACGACAACCTATTTTTCCTAGTTCGCTGGGCCAAATGAAGGGAACAAGGGAGCCATAGTGGCCGCGGGACCGTCCAACACGGTTGTGATCGACAAGCAGGGGATGTATTGGATGGCTGGGAAGGTGGGCAATCAATCATATCTGTCTTGTAGCTCGTTTGTGTGATGATTGATTTGCTTTGCTTATGATTAGTGGAAGAATAGCGGAGAGGGATCGGCTGGGTCGCCGTATTCGAGTTTTAGGGTTATGCAAGACATCATGTTCGTTTTTTTTTTCTTTGTCGTTTTTATCGTGGAAGTTGTGCGCGTGCTTATTATGTTTGGTTGGTAGGACTTGCAAGATTTCGCTCGCGAGGTGTGGAGGTGTGACGCATTGGGCGTTGACTCCTGATGAGGATTTCCCGGTTATGACGGTTTGTTGGGGACAGAATGCTGCTAATGGTGCGTGTATGCTCTGTTGTTCCGCTCTTATGCCGTCTGACGGCACGCGTTGTCCTCGGGATGTAGGTGAACTCGGGTTAGGCCCAGACGAACCCAAGAGCGCGACCAAGCCGACCAGAAACGTGCCCCTCAGCGGGATCGAAGTCTTTGAGTGAGTGGCCTTGATCGTCTCACTCTCTTGGCCGGGTGTACTGACGATGGTGGGTGGGGGGAAATAGCATCGCAGCAGGACAGAACACGACGCTCTTCCTCGCCGTGCCAAGCGAGAAGCTGCAGGACATACCGCGACACCCCGTGGACGTGAACCCGCCGCCGACGTGCGTGGTTTGCAACACCGATCATGGGGAGGACGATGATCCGCTCGAATGCGAAAAGGTGAGATCGTGGCATTTGTTTCGCGCATATGCTTATGCTGACTGGAAATTGCACGGGTAGTGCGACAGCCCGTATCATCTCCAGTGTCTCACGCCACCGCTGGACGCGGTGCCCGAGGGGGAGTGGTTCTGTCCCGAGTGTGAGGAGGAGCCTGGTGCGCCTGTTGGTGCGTGGGCGGTGAAGAAACCGAAGGGTAAGAGCAAGAGGGCGTCGATTGGTGGAGCCGGGCAAGGATATGGCCAAGGGTATGGACAGCAGGAGGAAGAGTCGGAGGAGGAAGGAGGGAAGAGGAAGGCGCCTACCTCGAGAGCTGGTGGTAAGTGTTTTTGTTGTTGTGGTTGTGGTGGCGAGTGGGGCTGATTGCTTGGTTGTCGTAGCTGCAAAGAAGAAGCGGGAGTGAACGGAATGAGGGGCGGTGTTGATATTTGAAAATCTTGTGTTTGATTTCTTATCCATCTTGTAACTCGGGCTCTTGGTTCAATGCTCAGCGTTTAGCGTTCAACAAACAGCAGCCACCTTTTCCTCCTTTGTCAAGCGAGCACAGATCTACTTCCACCCCCGAGCTCTTGAATCTAAACCTACCTACCCTTCTTGCAAACTTTTTGTCAATTTCGTTGTAAATACCATTTGTACTCCCCGAGTTTCAGTTTGTTTACATGGTCCACTCCCAACTCGATTCTTGGTCCTAGCACGTATATGTACGTATATAACCTTTGGTATGCAGTATACGAATATGAATACAAGGTCATGGATGACCTTTATCTATCTAGGAGGTGGCCAGCACGGCAACGAAGCTGGCGGGCGTAGTTGAGACACGATGATGTAGTCACAAAGATCTATAATCGTACAGAAGAGAGAATTATCTTACTGGCACACTGTTACAGTGAAGAGTGGTAGATGGAAAACGAACTCCGATGTCTTGTTCCTTTCACGGCTCTCGAACATAGCTAACGAGATGATGTTCCCTGTGATAGTCCTTATGGGCGGCGAGATCCCCCGGGACGACCATAAGTAATGTCATAGTGGTACGTCGGCCTCCCAGGAACCGGAGTCGATTTACCGATTGGGAGAGTGAGAGGGGTAGAGAGGACCACCACCTCCAGCGACTGGAGTTCAGCGACGCCGCTGCCAACCTAGCATAGAGGTTAGCAGAAGAAAAATACGTTCGAGCTGGCAACCCACCTTTAAAACAAGCCAATTAGGCTGCAGCGTTCCCCTCAGAAGGGGCAACACAACCCTCGGATCGAGCGAGCGCTGGTCGCTCAGCTTCAAGATGGTCCGATTGAGGTATACAGTGCCCTCCGTCTCGTCGTCTCTCTGGTCTGGCTCCTCTGGCTCGTCGCCACCAAAGACGTCAAAGGATCCAGCAAAGTTGGGGCTTAGGAACCACTCATCGGGGGTTTCGGGGGCTGGGGGGATCTCTCCGAGGAACAGGAGGACGGAGAAGCTTCCTCCCAGCTCGCACTGCCTGCAACGGACGCGCGCGCTCCATTCGGTGGTTGTTTGGGATGGGGCCTGATTTGAAGCCCGCTGGGAGGACTGGAGGGCGTCGGTGGTGGGCGGTCGATCTCCTGACATGTCTGCTTGGGCGTGCTACTGACCTGGGGAGGGTATTGGGTAGGTTGTGTGGGTAGCTGGCAAAGATGATACTACTGGCTAAGGCCCGTTGTGTCCTTGCTTACTAACATCACCGCAACTGTCGTCATCGCTTTATCCCATCCAAGTTCAGCAAACGAGTGCCCAGTTAGTATTTTTGAATATCAAAAACCGCGGGTATTACAGGGTCAATTACAAGGTGAGATGATGAAGCTGTTACAAATGGACCACTGGTTATCGTATTTGCGGTTTCAGTCACTGCGTGTTGTTGCTGTTGCTGTTGGATCGAGCGAGGGCGAGTTTGAATTGCGTTTGCAGAAGCGATGGGTGCGGCACAGACAGCGACGCACTACAGGCTCAGTATACCCCACAGATATCAGAATCATTTGCAAACAATACAACATATTCTTACACAAGAAGCAGGATATTCTACAAAAACTCTTTTACTATTATTTCCCTTTCCCTTCCTTTTTTTCCATTCCCAGTTTCTTGTGAAAGCGTACAAGACCTATCAGTTCAGGCGGCAGACTAACGAGAGCCTCCAGAACGACCACGAGTGACCTCGGGGTAGGATACGGGCTCCCCGGCACTAGGTATCGCGCCTTCAGAAGGGACTGGGAACGTCAAAGGAGTGGCCTGGACCACCACCTCAAGCGACGGGAGTTCCACGATACCGCCACCAACCTAATTCCGACGAGGCAGGTGTCAGTGCGCAGTATTCAAATAATCCAACCCAACGCTTACTTTGAGAACAACCCAGTTCAGCTTTGCCTCCAAGAGCGGCACCACGGTCGTCGGATCGAGCGAGTTGCCGTTGTGTTGCTTCAGAATCGCGCGGTTGATGTATACATGCCCTTCAATCGGAATATCCTCGCGGTCTCGACAATTACCACATTCGTTTGCCTCGCTGTTAGCAAAGACGTCAAAGGACCCGGCGAGATTGGAGGCGTAGTACCACTCTTCAGGGGTAGCGGGCACCTCGGACCCGTTGGGTACCTCGCCGAGGAACAGCAGAACCGAAAAACTCCCTCCAACCTCGAATCGCTTGCAATGGACGCGCACGCTCCAGTCGGTAATGGTCGTGCGAGGCCCGGACGCCTCTGCCGCAGGGGCGTCCAAGGCGGGTTTTATGCTGCGCGCGGTCTGACTCGGCGCAGTGCTGCCCTCTGGGATGTCGTCGTAGCTGTAGTTGAAGGTGCTGGCGGTCTGGCTGATGCTGTCGGACTTCCAGTACGTTTGTTGGTCGCTCCAGAAGGGATTGAGGTCTGGTGGATGTGCGACTGTTAGCGCGTGTTGCGGAGTAGAATAGGGTAGGGTACCTGCAGCCCTAGTTATCCATAATTTGTGCTGACGATTCCACAGAGACGCCAGACGGTCTACTTGAGCGTGGTGCAAGTAGAAGATGGGATCAAATGCTGATATGATATTGAGAATCGCCATCACAGGATAACACGGAATGTGAAAAGCCTACCGGCATAAGGTACTTGACTCATGTGACCACCATTGGCGCCTCCTACTCTGACGTGTACCTTGTTGTGAATGTTCTCTAGGGCGCTGGAAAACTCTGGCCAAGTTCTCCTTGTGGCTAGCTTCTCGGTGAGCTCGGTGAGTTCTTCCTGAAGGGACTGTAACGCTCTGAATATATGCGCACGTCAAATTCCACATCTCGCCAACACGCAAAATTGTCGAGTTTGACTCACATCCTCAGCGATTCAACATTTGATTCTGCATTCTCTCTCGTGCTTGTGGGGTGCCTGAGCGTCTTTGACCACCTCGAGAAGGTGCCTATGAACTCCCCATTTTCACGTTCGCCCCTCTTGAAAGTATACTGGAAGAACGGGTTGTCGACAGACTGCAGGTCACCATTGGGCGGGACGGGGATCGTCACGGTTTTATCCCGGATAACCCTATCCGGCGGCACCGACTGCTTGGCCCAATCCCAATACGGTTGTCTCAGCGAAGCGGCGGCGTTCTTCCACTCGTCAACGTCCGTCGTGTACCGCTCTGCGATCGCTGCCGCGTGTTCATAGAGCAGTTGCTGAGGTGAGCGATACGTATGAGAAAAATGACATGGAGCAATGTGAGTGGTAGGACTCTGACCTCGAAGAGCGCAATGTAGGGCCTGTGCCAGGGGATAAACTGATCAGTGCCATGCACGCAATATCCTCTCCCGCGGGACGGAGACTGGTTCCAGTCTCTGAATGGCTTTCCGTGGATACCGCTGACTTCGTAGAAGGAGCGTATGGAATCCGTGTCCTTGAACATTTCATCTAGGAGCAAAAGCCAGTCAGAACATGATGCATAATGACTGCAACCATTGGCGACTAACTGAGCGCTTGGACGTACAAGGCGAACTGCCACTTGTTCTCGTCGCTGACGAACTTGTTGATCTCCAGTCGAGGAGAGGGCCCGGATTGGGCGCCAGCACCAGGTTCGACACTGCGGGTGGTAGCGCCAGTGATTAAGAACTTTCCTGACATGGGGGGTCAACGGGGTGTATCACTGAGGTCGAGTGGGACGACAGCCCGCCTTTATGCCTCCTGGAAGAAACAGAAGCCCGTCCATAAGCAGAAAGCTTACGGCCAACGTGGTCACAGGACATGGAGCAGTGCTTCGACTACGTTGAAGCTTACTGAATGGGTACACCGAAATGCCTACCGGCTCTGCCTTCCGTGAGCGCCATGCCTTCGAGTTGCTTCATCAGATGACCGGAGGGTGCGATGTGCCGCTGATAACCAGGGTCCACATACGATCCTGCTCCGAAGGCTTCGAGGAATCTTCTAATGTGTCACGGCGGGGGCAGGCACGGGTAGGCGGCAGGGAACGTCAAACGAATGTAGGAATGGTTTCGTAATGTCTTCCATCTCGAGCGCCCTCTTGGGGATTCATATCTGTCCCCATAGTGTTCGCATTGGACAGAGATGTGGCACTTATGAGATACTATATATGGCTGCTTCGGTTCAAGCCCGAATCCGCGCTCAACGGAAAAGGCTATATGTGCCGGCGCTTATATAGGGACAGGGCGACCCACGGCCGAGCATAACGTACATGAAGTAACTTTGCATGGTTGTCGCAGATTTTCATCAGCTGTACCGGCTGAGCCTGAGGCGTTTGTGCGACAGATTACGGGAAGGCACAGGAACCAAGAGGGCATGGAAGAGGTGATGTTCTGATGACCAGAGGGACACCATCATCTGCTTCATAGGCATCCTTCCCCCAGAGTCAGGCCATTTGCACATCCATATATAGCTTTTGGGTCCGCCTACCTCTTCTGTGGCTCGTTACTCTTTGTCTTGACTCACGTACTACTACCTCCTTCTCTCAATGTGACACTACACAAGCACTGGGAATAGATAAGCAGTATACGGCGATGTGGAGCGAGACGAAGAGGCGACAGAACGCATCACGTGCTGATCCAGAGGCTAATCTCGAGCCTGAGGTGGCACTCACGAACTACCAGTGTCACTTCCAATGAGCACTGAGAATTGGTAAAGCAGGAGATCATGAATCATAAATATGGTTGAACCAGCTTGGAAGAGGAGTGATGGTGTTTTGGTGAGAGATTACGGTGACGACGGAGACTTCACCGTCTGCTTCACATACGTTTTTTCCTAGAGAATCCATCAGGCTATGCATCCATGGTTTTCGAATCAACCTACTTCTTCTGTAACTCGTTACTCTTTGCCTTGAATCACTCCTCTCGATGTGACACTAATCAAGCACTGAGAATGGGTAACCTTGGGTGTGCAGTATACGACGAGACGAAGAGGCAACGGAACACGTCCTAATCCATACACTAATCTAGAGCCCGAGGTGCTCACCAACCACTACCTCCTCATGAGCACCGAGAATTGGTAACCTTCAAGTTGCGTACACAGTGCACGGCGTCGCAAACAGACCTGTATCTGTGCGCTTTGGTGTTTTTGGTGGGAGCTCCATGTGATTGCCCGTTTGACTTTGGGTGCTTTGAATCGTAAATGTAGTCCTTCTGTCTAGAGGCAGTCGTGAAGGGTTTTCTGAAAACGTTCGTATGGTTGGTGGCGTAGTGTGTATATGTCGATCTCGGCTGTTGAGGAGCACGTCCCAGATATCAGACCAAAGGTCGGATTTCAAGGTACTTCGATACGACTACTTCTTGTGTTCGCTGTCCTTGAGTGTCCTCCTACGTAGCTCACTGGGCGTTGAATTGAGTCCGAGTATCTTACTCCATTAATCTTACGAGGACCATCATAAGCGAGCCAACCCCATTGGACAGCGAGCTAATTGGCCGCGGCACCTTTTGTCCAACAGCCCGGATTGTGCTCGGAGGAGTTTCTTCATCCATTCGAACGGCGGAGTCAAAGCTTAACCACCTGCCTCCCCCTCCTGGCTGTTTGGTTCAAGCTCCATCACCATCAGCGACGCCACGAATCCGAACCCCAGTGCCATCGTCGGTTGTGGACGACAGCAGGCCAAACTTAGACTTTCGAGTTAATAATACCTTGCATTCTTCTTCCGCGTCCTTTGCCCTCTTTTCTCTTCTCTCTTCTTCTCCCTCATCGACGCTTTTGCTTTCCCGCTACTTTTGACGAAGGACGACAAGCAAAGCCCGCTGTGACGACTAGAACTCAAGTTAGACGCTACCGGATTAGAGTGACACGACGACGGCCATGGGTGCCGATTCTATCCCACAATCCTCCAATCGATGGGGCCCGCTTTATTCCTTGCTCGTCATCTCACCCGTCTTGATCGCTGCTCCTCTCTTTGCCCTGCGACAGCATTACGGTGAGTCGTGTCATGTTCTCTTGGGCGGTGCTCATTCAGAACTGACGGATACGGACGCTCGGTTTCATTTTCTCGGTCTCGTGGGTTACGTGTTGGTTATTGGACGTGTTGGACTGCGCTGCTGCACAGCATTGGCCGAGCCTTTGACAGAGCTGTGAGTGTCTTCATAATGTCCTCCTTTGACACAATCTATCACGTCCCCATAATCCACTTCCGTGTTCCTCCACCTTCCCACCCACCCAACACCAATCACCAACACGAACACCAAATGTCTAATCACCACTCTTCCACCGCAGAACGAACCCAATCACCGGCCTTCCCCAAATCTCCGAGCCCAGGATACTCAACGTTGCAAAAGTTCTTTCCGAGGATATAGGCTATCGCACCGTTGGCACATACGAACATGCCCTCGCGGATAGTTGGATGTTGGAGCAGGCGCACAATGTCCAGAAGCATTGTGAAAGGGTCGTGGCTGAGAATGGGAGGAAGCTGGAGTGCGAGGTCTGGAGGCAGGAGGGGAGTGGGAACCATAGGTGTGTACGGCTTCTGTTCTGGATCTATCGCGTTGCGGGCCAGTCTCGTCCTCTCCCAGCTCATGATGCACGATGACGGACCCGAGAGAGTCCACGTACACAACCCCCTTCCTTGCTTCCTCATGTTGATGTTCCACCTCATGACGCACCTTCTCATTTCCGACCCTTGCCACTGGCACACAGGTTCGACATGATGGGCAAACGCCTCTACAAAACCTACCGCAACCTGACCAACATCGTCGTCCGGATATCGGACGGGACAGAACAGGGCAAGAAACACGCCGTGCTGGTGAACGCCCATCTGGACAGCACGCTCCCCAGCCCGGGCGCTGCGGACGATGCGATTTCGGTCGGGGTCATGGTGGAGTGTATGCGCGTTTTGGTGGATACGCCGGGGTGGGAGCCGAGGCATGCCATCGTTTTCTGTGAGTTGCTCCAACTCTATTTTCATTTTAGAGTGGTGTTTGACGCGTTTTTTTGGTGGTGGTGTAGTGTTTAATCACGCAGAAGAGTCGTTGCAGGATGGATCGCATTTGTTTTCTACTCAGCATCCGGTAGCTCCAACGTGGGTCTTCTTTATTTCTTCAGCTTATCGGTGACCTTATCGGTGTGCAATTAGCGTGCGAGCTGCTATCAACCTGGAAGGCACGTTGCAAATGCGCGTATATCCGCTATCGCGTACTAATATTGGTTTCCTGCAGCTGCCGGCTCGACCGGCCGAGAGCTGCTCTTCCAAGCGACGTCTGAGCAGATGATTCAAGCTTACTCTCGCGTTCCACGGTACGCAAACCTCAAATTGGACTTGCACGAGAGTTAATCAACCAAAACTATATAGACCTTTCGGGACTATATTCGCGAATGAGATTTTCAGCTCTGGGATTCTACTATCCGAGTGAGCGTTTCAGTGCTATTTGAAAAAAGGATGTGGGTGTTAACGAGACATGATTTTGTGTAGTACCGACTTCCGGCAGTTTGAGTACTACCTGAACGTCACAGGATTAGACGCAAGTCCCTCACCCTTCACACCCCTCCTCCCAATTCCTGACACAACCACAGATGGCCATCGTAGGCAACAGTTACCTATACCACATGCGCAAGGTATCCTCCTTCCTCCTTCCCTACCCAACTCACACTCACACATCCCACCTTCCATAGGACCTAGTAGAAAACATCCAACCCGGCGTTGGACAAAACATGGCCGAAAACGCCCTCGCACTGCTCTACCACCTCTCCACGTCCCCGGACTCGCCTCTCCCCGACTTGGCGTCCCGGGGGTACACCCGCCCGACGACGGTGTTCTTTTCGTATCTGGGCGTGTTTTTGATTTATTCGTTTGAGACGGCACAGGTTGTGTATACCGCACTGTTGGCGTTGAGTGTTGGATTTGTTGGGATTACTGCTACTACGGGTGCTAGTGCTGGTGCTAGTGCGGGATCTGGGAGGAGTATGTGGGATGAACAGTGGAGAGGCGCGAAAGCTGTCGGAGCGGCTGTTGTGGGGAGCTTGGTGACGCCTAATTTGGTGGCGGTGGTGATGAGCAAGGTGTTGGGCAAGGGGATGAGTTGGTTCTCGGATGTGTATTCGCCGATTGCGCTTTATGCTCCTCCTGCCATTCTCGGTGCGTTTTCTCCTCATTCTCAGTCAACGTATGTTCATATTATTTTTTTGTTTTGTTTTTTGTTTTTGTTTTTGTAGGCGCGTTGTTATCGCAGTACCTCGTCGGACCGGTACAGGAACGAACGCTGTTCAACTCGATATTATTGATGCAGACGGCCGTCACGGCCGGATTGCAGTTCATTGGGATTGGGTCAGCGGCGATATTCTTCCTCTCTTCCCTGCCCTTGTTCTTCGTTCTTGTCGGGAACGCCGTGTTGTCGGCCCCGTCAACGCCATCATCCTCGTCCGCTTCCTCATCGACAAAGGTGAACGGTGTAGTCAACCGGGATGGAAAAGCAAATGGTGCAACTGCCAATGGCAAGATTGCAAATGGATACAACAAGAACGAGAACGAGAAGGAGGGGGAGAGGGAGCAGATGTCGCTCTGGAACTACTCGCTGGGGCAGTTTTTCCCGCTGTTCACGGGGACGCTGTTGATCGTGCCTGTGTTGGAAGTCTTCGTTCCCTTGGTTCGTATCCCCCCCCCTCCCTCCTCTGCAATAGCCTTGATTGACACACACCATCCACTCACAGACCGGCCGAATTGGCGCCGACGCCCCAGCCGAAACGATGATCTGCACCATCGTGGCTGCTCTGGGCTCGCAGGCTTTACCCCTCCTCGTGCCGTTTGCGCATCGGTTCGGGAGGGAGGCGTTGAAGAGGAGCGTGCTGCTCATGAGCGTCGTGACGGTCGTGATGATGGCCGTGTTTGCGGCGAGGGTGCCGTTTGATGGTATGCACCAGAAGAGGCTGTTTGTGCTCCATCTGGAGAACGTGAGTTTTTGTGTTCGACGCCGAACGTCGTTGTTGCTCTTTCTGACGCTGTTTTGTGTTGCAGGTCACGACGAACGAGCATCATTTGCACCTCTCTGCTGCGGATGGTGCACCCGGATTTGAAGCGCTCGTGCACGACATTTCAAAGGAGTTTGCTGCTTCGAGCGATGTAGAGCCGAGTTTGGCGGTTATGAACGATTATAATTCGGATTGGGACGTTTTGTATCCTTTCTCTGCCGTAAGTCCTAGCTTACCTCCCGACTGATCTGGCATTGTCTCATGCGGGTTGCGTATCTGACAGTTCTTGACACCGTATAAAGTCCCGTTGAAGGCTAGAGAAGAGGGATACGTCTCGCCGTGGTCTGTGGATGGAGAAAAGGCGTTCAAGATTTCGGCATTAAATGATGTATATGACGTTGCGAATGGGACGAGGAGTTTGACGTTGAAGATTGATCATCCTGGGTTGATCTGGACCAGTGAGCTTTCCCTCGACCTGTTCCCTGTCCGATATCTGAGTAGTTCTGACTCTACTTTTTCTCCGTGTCATTTCTAGCCATCGCCTTTGATGCGCACGTCCTGCAATGGTCGTTGGACGATAGCCCGCCACAGGAACACGCACGACACCATATCAAGGAAGCGTCGTTCTACGGGGTCGACTCTTACACCATCGACTTGGTCATCGCGGCATCTCAGAATAAAGAGAAATTAAGAGTGAACTTTATTGGAATGGAGGAACAGGGAATGTGGCCCGGGAAGCGCTCTGTTCTCCTCGAGCACCGCGCGCGCGATGAACGAGAACGAGAGCGACAACAAAGCTCAGGGTTGGGCGGCGTGGGACCGTCGATTGGCACGTTGACGTTCTTTGAGAAGCTGGACGGGTGGCTGGAGGAGAAGACTGAAGGGACTGTGGATGCGATGTTGATTGGATGTGTGGGTGGTGTGGTGGATGTCTAGTCTTGGCATGCGTGCTGGAGTTTTTGGTAGCTATGATAGAGGCGGTGTCGGTATTTATGTTGTTACGATGACTACGACTGGTTTGCTGAATGTCATGGGCATTATGGGTAGTGTTTTGGTGTGCCAGATGTTCCGTTGTGGACTGGCACGCCTTGTGCCGAGCTTGGGCTTCGACCTCGACTGGCGCCTACTCCGAAACGCCGATAGCATAGTATATACCATCTGTTGAGTACGATGTGAATTCTGGAGGTCGATATAGCATATTCAGTGGACATACCGCCCATAAAATCAGATGTCAGTCTTCAAGGTATACACAGAAACGCATTATTCGTCCTCATCAGCATGGGTACGTGATTAGATTGCACTGACGCCCAACCTTGACCGTGACATGGCCTCGAGTCGGCACGTGCATACCTCGAGTCATCTTACCGTTACACTACGCATGATCCAGTAGGCCTTGAACCATAGAACCATACGTGAGCCACCAGCGTTAGAGGTTATCCAACACATCCCCAGCTTTGAATCTAGTCCAAAGGTATACTCATGCACTTTCTGTCCCAAGATGTATTAACCCTGTGGTAAACTAGCTACTCATAGTTATGATGCCCTCAGAACATGATGTAGATCGTATCGTTAGCCGGAATCAAGCCGCAGAGTACGAGCAGCGTCAACGTATTGAGGCAATGCGGGCCAAGATTGATGAAGAAAAATTCCATTTGGCAGATCGAATTACTCAACTTCGTCGTCGTCGTAACTCCCTCTTAGACCTAAAAAGACTCGGAAAGAATGTCACGCGTGACGTCTCGTGTAACATCAACAAGCCTCAAATTTTTGCCTTCTACAGCCAAGAACTTCGTTGAAATACGTGTGGTGTCTGCATGAACAACGGGGTATTTGGCTAGGTATTCCTTTATTGACTAGCACACCTTATGCCAAGCTTGCATGGACTTTGACTGGCGCCAGCAACTCCGAAATGCCCCTTTGCGCGCCCAACCCCCTATCAACATCTATGATCGTGCAGCGCACAAATGCATATGACCAGATAGGACTTCATTACTAAAACTGTGCTGGAGACCATACTGCCCCTTTTTACTGTCTTCCACCTAAGTACGAGGTGAGTTCTGATATTTGACTCATGCACTAGAGGACACCAAACTAACATACCAACCCGGTAGCAAATCGGATGTTCGTCTTCAAGTTAACATCGGTCAACAGTTTGAAGCACTTGAAGACATCGAGACCACGCAAACCAAGATCGATGAAGAGATTACTCATTTGCAGCACCGGATCATTCAACTTCAGGTTATCCTTAAACGATCCCTTGCTCTGAACTACCCTCCCCATAACTTCGGTGTCTGCATCATGGATCAGAGAGCTTATCCATCGTTCACGAGATGCTTCCCATTGCCTAATCATTACTTCCAAGTCGTATTTCCACCCCCGCACTCCGTACTCAACGAAATAACCTCTGGTTCGACAAATGTCCCAGAGCGCATCGTGAATTTTCGTTGCTTCAAGAGTCCCTCGGATTTTTGGGTTGATGACTTGGAGAGACTGGTGCTAGCGGTATCTCCGCTAGAGCAATTGACGATGCGCTATTACAAGGGAACACACCAAGACCATAGGCGGGTCTTCAACCTACGATATCTCGACCTCGCTCGCTCCCGCTTTGATGCCGCATTTATCACGCAATCTCTTGTAACTCTCATACTACAGGATCTAGATGCGGATAGTCTCCCATCTGTGTCAGGTTTCTACAAGTTGTTATCATCTTTGACAAATTTGCGCTACCTTGTGCTAGAGGCTGTCCTCAAGAAGGCGATGGTGAAAGAGCAACTATCGTTTTCAACACCCGGTGTTTACATTGCACCCCTCTACGTGTTCGAGACGTTTGATGAACCCAAACAGGAATGTGCAAGAATCCTTTCCCATATAGCCACCGCGAATCCCATATAGCCACCGCGAATCTCACACAATTGTGCCTTCGCTTCGATAGGGACTCGACATCTTCATCGTCACTCAACAAGGAATTGGCCAACGCGTGGACTAGTACTCGGCTTCTTGATGGCATCAACAACCAACAAGGCTCAAGGCTTCAATTGTTGGTAGATCGGTCACCTAACGGTCTCAGGTTTTATCCATCTAGCTATACAGGCGTAGAGACAGTCCGAATCAAATGGAAATCAAGCGTAACATCGTTTAGTGACCTACTTTCAACATTCCCAAAACACAGGGTGCAGATGGTTGAGGTGATCTGGGAAATTACAGTAGACGAGTTCCCGATTTTCCCATCATACTTATCTAGGTTCACTTCGCTAGAGATACTCACTTTTTCTTGTGTCAGCTGGAGAGCTTCTCAGCTGTATTCCTCCTTCCTGGAGTCCGGTATTCCCTCTTGCAGTTGTCAACAGACGGATCATCTGTCGGATGGATCAGTCACTCCCAATTTCAGCACAGCATGCCTCTCTTGTCAGAATTTCGCCTCGACCTTCCTTCCAGGTTTGCGTGGTGTGACATTTCTTGGAGCACAACCCATCACGTTCGTGGACCTGAACCAGCAATTGTTACGAGACTTTCTGAGTCATCGAGCCGCATGCAATCGACCAATGGATCGGATACGCATCAGTTGTTTCAATGGTCAACAAGGGGAGAGGGAGAAAGAGCTTGTGCAGTGGCTTGTGGATATAGATAAGGGATTTAAGAGCGCCGGCGGAGGCAGGATGAATATTACGGTATCTTGAATGGGGCATCTTGGGCTCCTTGAACTATTTTTGGCGTTAAACGGGTTATGTACCCTTTTCTTCCCCTACATATGGCAACGATATCTATACTATGGAAGTTATGGCTGGGCATGGTAAATGTCTAGTGTTTTATACACTAGCACTTGGGAAATGAGCACAAGCTGTGTCAAAACCCTTACGTCCACTTAGGGTGTTGGCAAACAGCTGCAAATCGGTGAGATTCGTGCGGGGCAGTGCAGCGCAGTCTTTCAACCTTGGATCGAGTTAAAGGGTATGTTCTGTCATTTGGCTCAAGCGAGCAAACAGCTGATCCTTGGTATTGTATGACATTTCACCGAATAGAGTCACTCCAGGACCCAATAAACCAGACATGTTGCCATCCGAGTTGGATGTAGGTGTTCGGTTCAATGCTGAGGTAGACTACGGACTATCCGGGGTTGCCGGGGCGACGCAGGCCAGGATTGACGAAGAAATTGCCCGTTTGGAGAGCCGGATTCTTCAACTTCGACGACGTCGTAACTCCCTCTCTCCCATCAGCCAACTTCCTGTGGAGGTTCTCTTGCGTGTTATAAAGAATTTAGTCCCGGATAACCTACTGTGCATTAATGGGCCAATACGCCCACAATCTTGGATTCAATTTACACACGTCTGCCATCTGTGGCGAATGGTATCGATAAGCGACCCCTTCCTCTGGACAAGGCTTCATGTAGCTGCAATGTCCATTTCGTGGATCAAAGCATTCATCCTTCGTTCAAAGAGCGCCCCCCTTACCATAATCGCGTATGCGTACCCCCAAGCCCCGATATCCCATATCCAAGAAACGATCTTTAGGATGCCAAATGTGTTAAACCGCATCACAGGGTTCCACTGCTTCGAGCGGCGCCCGAGTCATTGGATATATGACCTCGAACAGTTGATCCTTGCACATTCGCCGCTGCAGGAGTTGACGGTGCAATATTATAGGCAGGTTCGCGTGGATCAGACGCTCAGCTTACAATATCTTGACCTCGGTCGGCGCCACGTTGATAGTGCATTCATCTCTCGATCTCTCGTCACGCTGAAACTACAGAACCTAGAAACGATTGGCCTTCCATCCATATCAGGCCTCTACACGATGCTATCGTCGTTGACGAAGTTACGCCACCTCGTGCTGGACAGTGTTCTGTTGAAGATGGCGGCAAAATGGAAGTCCCATTTCTCGACGCCCAGCGTTAGCATTCCATCACTCCGGATTCTCGAGCTCGTCGACGAGCCTGAGAAGGAATGTGCGAGAATGCTGTCTCACATCGCCTTCCCGCAGCTATCGCAACTATACATTTACTTCAACAAAGATCCAACCTCTTTACCGTTGCTTAACAAGGTATTGGCCAACACTTGGATCAGTACTCGACTTCTTGCCAATATCAACCGCTGGAGAATTCCAAGATTTACATTTAGAGTGAACGAGTGGGGCAACAGTTTTGAATTCTACCCCTCTGACTATCCAGGCGATGTGACGTCCCGAATTCAATGGAAATCAGATATAACCTCCGTTGCCAATCTACTTACAACATTTCCTAGAGATAGCTTGCGTACAATCGAATTAGCCTTAGAGACTACATCCGAAGAGGACCTTTCGGTTCTCATGCCCCACTTATCAAAGCTTCCCTCCCTTGATCTCCTTGTTCTCGCACGGGCGGAGCATCCATGGCTGTATCCCGTATTTCTGAAGTCCGGCATACCCTCTTGCAGTTGTGTTAAACGCGCAGGCCATCCAGCGAATAGGGCACTCAGGCTTGATGCATCCAGCACGGCATGTACCTCTTGTCAAGAATTCGCCTCGTCATTCTTCCCCAATTTGCGTAGCTTGGGATTTGATGGAGCACGCGATATCATGGATGTAGACCAACGACTACTATGGGGCTTTCTGTGTCATCGCACAGCGTGCAACCGACCCATGGATTGGGTAAAGATATATTGTACAAACACCCTATGTAACCAGGAGGAGCAGGAACTAGTACAGCAGTTGGTGGATATGGGTAGAGAATTTAGGGGTGCTTATGGAGGAAGTGTAGATATTAGTGTGAGCCTGCCTCAATATGTCCTTGCTTTGTAGCATGAGCACGTAGATCGTGAACTCAAGGTACTTCTGCATGTTCGCGAACATTAGGGCCCCCCCGTAAGTGGCGAAGAAAACACTACAAAGAGGTAACTTAGGCGATGGGTAATGGGATAAATAGGACCTACGGTCTGTGGTGCCAAAGTTTGTATCTAGGAATATCAGTACCAAATATATCAGCCTCTTCGTCGATCAATCGCTTGAAATAGGTCGCGGCGTCTGCTGGTCGATGGTCATGCGAGCTCCTGAAACAGATTCCGATTGGGAGAGTGCCAGGTCCTCCTTGTGCTACACTCACAAAACAAAAAGCTGAGCCCCATCTTGTATTTTATTCTTTGGCCCTATCACTAACTATTCAGCAATCATGAGCTTATGGAAGGGCAGATCGATAGTACCATTTCATAGAGCGTTTGCTCCAGATCCTCGGTTGGGCCGGTAAGATAGTCATCGATCGTGCGGACCATCTCTTCTGGCTCTTATTCTACCACAAGAAGTAGCTTTTCTAGCGCCAATATGACGACTTCAAGTAGTTTATCCGGTACTTATGGATGTATAGTGTCAACAACCTAGTGTACAGGCAGAGGTCAGGCGTACCATCGTAAACGTTAACCGAATATGCGTATTTGCACAATAATGGGAGATTGACTTTGAATTGATGCGTGGTTTGAGATGCAAGGGCTTCATTCGAATTTGCTTTCATAACTGTCCAGATCCAGGCCACAGCACACATTCATTGCGAGCGAAGTTAAGGGGGAAAGAATGAATTGCTTACATGCCCCAATTTCCTGCCATACCTCCTCCTCTGAGGGGCTAGAGAACACTAATGGTCTACTAGGTACATCATTGCTGGAGCGCGTTCCATCCATGTGGGTGTGTGGCTGGAGCTGGGCTTGAAGCGAATTGCCTCGAGGTGGCGGAAGCCTGCCCTAGATCAACACCACACCCAGCCAAGCTGCGCTCACCGTGACCAATCCACCATGCCCTGCGCTGCCGCAGCGTGAAAATGTGCACCTTCTCATTGCGAGTATATGTCCAGGGTCGCTGAAAAATCAAAAGCAGAACACCACAGAAGAAGATAAATGGGACCCTCAAAACCGGAAAACTCTGTGTTGACTCTTGCTTGGCATAGGAAAACCCAACCAACTATTGAATTCTTTCGTTCTCATCTTATATGACAAACGACTAGCACGTCACTCATAGGAATGGCTTCGATTCCGTTCGACAACCCCTAACGAACCCGGTTCTCACACAGCATCGACAATACGGAATCCAAGAATATCGATCTTCCTCCAAGTTTCAATGCTCAATACACTCGAAAAATTCTGGTAGACGCCTACCTTCGGCTTTTGTACGGCATTATACCCTTGTTGGATGAAGCAAAGTTGGGAAATTGGCCCTTTTGCGGAGAGGATTTTCTTCCCCTTGACTTCGAGGATACTGCATCGAGCGAGGCTTCGCAAGTGATGTGAGACATGAGTAAATCGAATTAACGGTATGGAAACGTTGTGAATGCTTCGAGGTTACAATCGCAATCCAGGACCCTAATTTGCTAAACCACGTCAGCGGGGAGGCGCATGATTGGCACCAGCGCATTCGGACTCGAAGTTTGATAATTCTGTCCTCCAACCTAGTAATCTCCGCATCGATTGTTATGCATATAGATTCTTTGCTTTCAGTTTTTTTCGAACATTCTCGTCCCTCATGAGTCAGACATACTGCCGCACTGTTTTCCGCAGAATGAAGATGAAGCCGAGTGTAGGCCCCGCCGTACGATGCTCGAACAATTAGGCACGACTCGGATTCGGCTGCTCCGCTATTATAAGAGCTTAAATAGCAAAAAGCGGAGAAGATGACACAAGCTGTAACTAACAGGTTGAGAGTTTCAAATATTAACTTGTCGAGTCATCGCAACAGACAACATCGCCCATCCCTTCCAAAGCACGTATCAGTGCCTTCCTTGCTGATGTGGCATCTCCGAGGAATCTAACCATAACATTTTCCAATTGGTTTCCACACCTCCTTCGGTGTTCCAAAAATCTCTCCAAGAGATTCTTGCTGAACACATTGGACTCGTTGATTGGGATATATAAACGACGGAGCTCAGGCAAGAAGTTCGGTAAGGCTGCAAGCTCCTGGCATGAGACAGTGGTTGGTGTTGGCTCGTCGGATGAACTAAGCCATCCATTGTTTGGGATGGCACAGTCGCAGGGCGGAACGTTAGCAAAGAAGTGATCGCATGAATCGATATCCAAGTAGAGCTTCTGGACACCAGTAAACCTTGAGAATAGGGTCAAAATATTGCGGCATGTCTCAGGGCCACTTGAGGAGGTGTACCATTGAAGGGTAAGTGGCTGATCCGGGTCATTAGAGAAGTAAATCCTCGCGCCGTTATATTCGTCATGTAGAGACAATTCTAGTTCCATAATATGGAAAGCGGATCGAGGGACAGTAGGAATGGACGTTCTCGGCCATATCGCAAGCAAAGTCTTGGTGAGTAACGATAGGGTTGTATCCTCGGGTGTGTCGTTGATTAGGCGTAACTCTTTTAAACGCGGAAACGTGGCATGAGACAAGAAGTAGCTGCACTCCGTCTCTGATTCATTCTGTAAGCTGAGCGATAGGGGAGAAGGAAGGTTGATGTTGTATCCGTCGTCGTCTCTCCCTGCCTCAGTGGCTAGTTGCCCTAGCACATCGTCTAGCTCAAGTTTGCGCAGTTTCGTCAAGGATGAAAGCATTTCAATGAATCTGGCCCGTGGTGGAAGATCCTGTGGTATAAAGTATTTGAGGATGAGCGTGGTAAGACTTTCTACGAAGAAGCCGGGATTGAGAGAACTGGATGAAATCTCGAGGTGCTGCAGTGCAAACTTTGGCGTCTAGTTCTCGTACATAGATATGCAATTGTGTACTGATAGACGCTTGAGTGGCGAGGCAGAAAAATCTACCGCGTAGGCCGGCTTCCACTTGCTGTTTTCAGTGACTCTATTGGGGTCATGGTACTCCAATTCCACAATTCGATCCACTGCTCCCGTCAGCAGGGAGTTGGCCTTCCTCCAGTAACGGGTGTTGAAGTTGCTATAGCTCAGGTTGACGATCAAGGGAGTGGAGTGGGAATGACGAATAAATTCACCGATTAGCTCAAGTGACATCTTGGGTGCTGTGATCGTATTCCAGAGAAGTGGATACTGGTGGGCGAGGATTCTGAGATAGTTGGAGACGTGAGTGATACAAATCCACGAGAACGATGGGGAGGTGATATCGCGGTACATGGCCATGATGCGCCAAATCACATCCGGAGGGAGTCGCATAATCGGCGCCAGAGCGTTTCGACGAATGCGAAGCTGTGTGATTTGAGCTTCCAACCTGGCTATTTCGGAGTCGATTACGGTGCGCATTGCCTCAACGTCTGTAGGTTCGTTGGCACTGAGCAGCGACATGATGGTGGGCGGTGGAATTGTGTGACGAGTAGCATGACAAGAGCTTGTTTGGCTAAATTCAGAGAATCAAATATCAGTTTAGGACCCTCTTGTCGATGTTTTTGAACCATCTTGCGTCCATTGATTATGGTAGCATGCCCTCCGATGCAATTTTGCTTAGCACAAAGCGCACAGCACCTTTACTGTGTCCCCTGAAGGCACTGTTCTATTTCTGCTGCACGCCCCCCTATATTGAGTAGATTTTAGACAGGCCAAATAAATACTTGTAAATCAATTTGACTAGCACCGCACCACACTTTGCCTTGTTTCAAACCGAGCTTAGAAGGTACTTTCTGAGTTCTAACCTTCTCATCCAGTTGAGCATAGGATTGATACCTGGGTGCAGTGCATAAAATCTCGGTGCCGTGCATATCAACTCGATAAACCGTAAACATGTCAACGAGGGATTCGAATCGCATATCCGTTGAACTTGAAGGAACTGGGTCATTTCGAGGAGCAAAAGTCACACGGGTCAAGATTGATGAAGAAATATTCCACCTGGAGGCCCAATTGCTCCAACTTCGACGACAAGGAAATGCTCTCGCCCCCATCAATCAAATCCCTGAAGAGGTGCTGTTGCGCATTATGGTCGAACTACTCCCGGGTATCCCTACTCCCCCTGTGTCTTGGATTCAATTCACACAGGTTTGCCACCAGTGGCGAATGACTTCCATCGCCTACCCACTCCTTTGGACTACGCTTCACGTTTCACACATGAATCCATTCTGGACCAGAACTTTCATTCAGCGCTCACGCGACAATCCTCTTACAATCCACCACACTTGTTCCTCTCAACCTGCAGACCTCGTAAAGACCGGGTTAACCTTTGTGATGGACCGCGTGATAGAATTTCACTGTTCTGATTCTGAAACGCAGAAAGGGAAGCCCGTGTTGGATCTTTTCCCATTCTCAAAGTCCCCATTGAAGAGTTTGACAATACGGGACTACATGCAAATGGATCGGAACTGGACGCCCAATTTTAGTTTACAACATCTCGATCTCTCAAACAGCCAATTCGACGCTTCTCTCATCTCGCAATCTCTCGTCACGCTCAAGCTCCAGGATCTGGACGCGTATAGTCTTCCATCTATATCGCATTTCTACAAGACACTTTCAACTTTGACAAATCTACGTCACCTCGCTCTAACACAGGTTCTGACGAAGGTTGCGAGCAAAACGAAGTTGCGCTTTCTCCCACCTGTACCCCATATCTCTATCCCATCCCTGCAGAATCTCGAGCTCACCGATGAGTCGGAGAAAGAATGTGCTAGACTTCTTTCTCTCGTGTCTTTCCCGGGTCTCACCCGGTTACATATTTTATTCGACCAAGGTCCAACATCCTTGTCTGCACTCAGAAAGGGGCTGGTTAAGACATGGGCCGAAACACAGCTCCTCGACCTCAGCCACCACAATATAGACTACCCCCAATTTCGCCTAACAACCAACGGTCAATGTAACAAATTCAAGTTCATTTCCTCCATCGACCCCGCGGACACGATGGTTGAAATCAGGTGGAAGTCGGACGTCAAATCCTTCAACAACCTTATCACAACACTTCCCCAGGATAAGTTGCACTTTGTTGAGGTCTCCTGGAGAATGGCTTCGGAGGAAGATTTCTCGACCCTCACATCTTACTTGTCCAAGCTCCCATATGTGGAAAAGCTCCAGCTCATATGCAATCAGAACAATCGGCTATTCTTTACCTTCTTACAATTTGGTATCCCTTCCCACCGTTGTATCCAACCTACCGTCAGCCCCCAAAATCCGTCGCTTGGTCTCAACCCATCATCGACAGCCTGTGCCTCTTGCCGAGCGTTCGCCTCGACATTCTTTCCTAGCCTGCGTTCGGTGGTGTTTTACAAGGCACAAGACATGACGTGTGTGCCTCCACAACTGCTATGCGATTTTTTGGCTCATCGAAGTACATGTGGTCAGCCTATGAGTTCGATATCTATATATTATAGCGGTTTGGTGCAAGGCACATCTATTGAACAAGTTTTAGTCCAGAAACTTCATAAAATTGATGCTGAAATCAGGCGCGGCGATGGAGGGGCTGTAAACATCATACTGGCGAAAGTTTAACTAGCATATTTCTGACGTGGTGAGATTGTAAGAGAATTCAAAACATAATAGAGTAAGCCTGTAACCTCTCGCCGTGACCCAATCAAAGAATCCCAGTATGCAACAACAACTCGATTGATGTGTAATTGGTGCGAATCATCACACACCTTCGGTTGTTGAGCTTGTGGCTGGGTGCTGTCAGCGCGGTTGCAAACTGTGGCAACGTATCATAGAATCACGGATCCTGTCACCCGTCGCTGTGACCAACTCCGAGTCAATACGCCCGAATATGACACGCCGTACGCTTGAATTAATCCTACATGATTGCTCCGCTCCTTGCGGTCAAAGCTCGAGAACATAACGTTCAACCATGACGAGAGCTGGGGTCGGGATTTGAAAATTGTCGACAGGGCGAAGTTTGGGCTCACGATATGAAGGGGGCTTTAGATTATCATAGGCCGCAGCTGTGGGTAATTTATCTCTAGATCATATACAACTCGTTCATTTGGATGTCATCCAGAAGCAAATGCCACGACTGCTAGGGGTCGACATTTTGAACGTTACGGAACCAACATTGGTGTCATCCGAGTATCTCCACTCCACTCCGCCTTGTTTCCAGTCAAGGCAGAGTAGGAAGCCAGCAGCGCGGCGCACTACCTTTGTTCTGTACCTTTTGTACGTTCGAACTTCGATTTCCGGAACACCTGCAATACTCAGTAATTCTTAGTTTTCATTCACTTGAACGGTTTGTTGACATCCGGCATGCAATCAAAATTGATGTGCCCATTCACCCTGATCACGACATATGCGATGCAGAATAGCTCCTAGTGACTCCTCTTGAATGTGATGACTATTCGCACCCAAACGAAACAGCATTTACTTCTGATGAGGGCCTCCCTATCTGTCTACTCCGAACGGATGGCGCGATTACTTCCTAACGGACCTGGTCGATACATCGGGAGTCCTACGGCCAACAAGCAATGATCCTCTGGCTACAGCTCACGAAGCTGCTCATCATCTTGACTCTCTGTGGCTTCGTCTTCAGTGTCTTCCTCCGTCTTCTTATGCTTTCAGGTTTGAAAAAGCTTTCAAAACGCTGTTGCTCACTTTAGGAGCATACGCAATGCGCAGGAGCTCAATCTTCAGGAGTGCTAGGAGTATCTTTTTTTTGTACTCCTACCTCCATACTCCTACCCCCTGAATGCCCATGAATTACCCTGCCGAAAAACGCGCCTTGTACCTCAAAGGTATCGCACAAAATGCGATGCCAAACACAAGCTCGGAATGCATATAACTTCCCTCATCCTCGAAAACTTCCATTCAAACTTCAACACTTACCAGTTTCTCGACCAACCGGCGAGTAGGGCACCTCGAAGACCAGCTATAAGCTATCCACCGTCCAATATCAATCGCAGAATCAAATAAACAATGGCATCTACCACTGCAGAGACCAAGCCTACTCAGCACCTCGACCTCGTGCTTGCGCAGGTACAAGAGAACCTGTCCGATTTGTCCCTCAAGGGAGGAGCGAAAGACCGCTATGCGGCTGTTGTATTAAACACAGTCGTCATCTTCCAGGCTGGGTTTGAGCAAGGAGTCAGGGTATGCGGGTTTCTTTGAATTTTATTATTCTGTACCGACTTGACAACTTTGCACGCATAGGACACCATCTTAGAAGGGTTGTTGAGCGCGGCTTCGAGCGCGGCGACTAAGACTGAAGTCGACGCCTGGGAGAAGAGCATCACTGGCTCAGAATCCAGCTGGATCGCAGGTCATTTCACTGCTGAGTATGTATTGCATCCAAACTTGTCACCGATGAGAGCGCTCATTCATTTCCTAATACATGAAGGCCTACACCTCTTGCTACTATTCCTGGTACCCCAATTGTCCGCACCGTCAAGAAGTACCTGCTCGAGCACTTGAATCCCAAGCAAGCCTCCGACCTCAAAGCCACCTTCGATGCCCTTCAACTGTCGGTCAATGACGTCCCGCATAAGCTCTTGAATGCTGCGGCTATCCGTTCCAAGGATACGTTCGGCGCCGTTTCTGCAGCCAATTTCATCGTTAGCATCTTGACGTGAGTATTCATTGATTTTTTCCGTCAGTCTGTTTCCGGGACGTGACACTTGTGATTTGTAGTACAACTCCCGGCGGTCGCGTTATTCTGAACGCGTGGAGGTTTACGTATGACCTGAAGCGCGCTGATGTGCTTGCTGGTCATGAGACAGCCATTGCTGGATTGAGTGTTGGTACGTAATGGGAAGCTGTCACTCGACTCTCTTTCTCTGACTCTCTCGACCAGTTCCCCTTGAGTTAGAAATCGACCCCGCGAAGTATGCTCAAGCCGAGGTGGAGGATGACCTCAAAGACTTAATCAAGGTCGTCCAGCTCCCTAACGCGGGGGCTTTGATAGTTCCTAATGCTAGCGAAAAAGATGAATATGACGGTATGCTTGTTGCCGCCTCAATGTGTAGTCGTGCTGAGATTGTCACCCATAGAATTGGCTAAATGGGCTGATTCCAGCATCACACCTGACGGCCACGTTATCCTCCTTTCTACGTCTGGTGCACCCGGAGAATACCCATTCGACGTCTCTCTTTTCGGGGTTCTCAGGGTAAGCACCACATCCTTCCTCTAGATTACCCCTTATTGTTATTTGAATTATAATCGCGACAGATTTCAGGCAATGTGAATATTCTCAAGCAATCCATCGAGGTCAATGCCGGCATTAGCATTCCCTTCATTGGGAAAGTCAATCTCGGTAGCATCAAGGGTGACTTGAAGCAAGGTGTTACGTTGGGTGTCGATGTCTGGGTTGCCAAGGGCAGCCTTAGGTTCTTCGTCGAGGGTGGATACTTCAAGGTTCAAGTCGATCTCCAAACCAAGGTTGGAAACTGGAACAAGACAGTCTCCCTGTTCCCGTAAGTCTCCTCTGATTCTGCTCTGATTTTGATACTGACGCTTCGCTCCCCTCTCTCAGCTTGCCATTTTGAGAGAACAATTTGGCAACGAGATTTGCCACCCCGATAAATTAATCTCGTTTTTTATACCATGTTTCCTATCTCGCGCTTGATGCGTAG
>KB722741.1:1034088-1044363 GCA_000349905.1 Volvariella volvacea V23 | reverse complement strand
ATCGTTTTCTAACTCTCCTGTTTTTTAATGTCAACTGCATTTACTCCTTCGATGGTACTTAGACGTTTTAGCTTTTTGGAATATGATTTCGTTTGGCGTATGCCACCTAAATATCTTCGATCGTGTGAGCGGGAGCAATACCCTCGAGCCGGGCCGGTCTATCTGAAAACAGTTGCAAATGCAAACAGGTACCGAAATTGGTTTCTCCAGCACCGCTTGCTTCAGTTCTACGTCTCTTCAGTTCTACGTCTCTTCAGTTGCCAACCTTTCAGATGGCTCATGTTGGGGATCAACTTATTAAAGACACTGTATATAGACCGTGCACGGCATCCAACCCAAAAAGAACTTGTAACTAGCCCCTAGGTCTGCGGGATAAGGCTGTTGAACAGATCTGAAGGCACAGATTACGGGGAAACTGCCTTTCTAAGATCAGCTTGTCAGTCCCTATAGTTCACTTAGATGATTGAGCAAGATCTGATTGTGCAAATGCTTCTACGGCTTGCAGCATATTCGTGAATTGTAGGCATTTTTTGAGGAAACGACGCGTTGGTTGGTTGGCTTCAAACTGGGCGTTAGTTTGCATTCCGTCGTACCCATCAAGTGCGGTCAACTTTGAAAAAATAGCGACTATGACGCTTGGGGGTGATTGGGAAGAGTTCGAGAGTTCAGTCTTGCTCGTAGCGTGTTATCGAGCGTCCCATATTCATCATGTCCCGGTCCCCACTCCATATCACTCTCGATTGCATGTGTGTTTTCTACGAGATATTTTATGCTTGTATTTGATAGGAGGTCGCAACTTTGGCATGAATGATACCGCTTCGCATCAACACATCAAGGCTGCCGAGCCCCTAGTTGTCATTTCCCATCTGACCCCTATCCCCGATATTCACAACCTCCTCGCTCACATCCTGGCGTATAGGAGAACCGTAAGCTCCTGCGGCAATGCATATTGTACGTCGCTTAGGACTTCTAAGACTTATCATCAACGCGTTATCTGAGAATTCGGTAGGCTGTATAGGGATGAGGCGGGTTGTGTCATTTTCTCCTGACTGCGCCCTAACTATTTTCAATACCAGAAACATAGGGTTTTCTGCGCGAGATGTCAAGATGAAGGGATGAATTAACGTCGGCACGTAATGTAAGGTGGTATACCCCTCATTTACTCCCTTAAGCAACAGGAGAGTAACCTAGAGGTTCGTATAAAAACATACATCAATCGCCGTCACAAGCCTCATTCTTCTAAGCTAGTATAGCACAGCTACCCGAACACTCAGCTCTTATCCTCACTTTAGCCCACTCACATCCAATGGCTGCTACTGCAAGCTCTGACCACCTTCAACTCGTCCTCGCGCAAACTAAGCAAGCTGAAGGACTCTCAGCCTCCCGTGCCGAGAGCACAACTAAAGCTCGCTCTGCCACTGTCGTTTTGAACACAGTCGTCGTCTTCCAGGCTGGTTTCGATGCTGAGTTCAAGGTATGCTACTCAACTCCAACAGATTGCCGTGAACACTTTGATTTTCTTCGCGGAGACTGACTTTTCACTCTTTCTCTTAGAAAAAGCTCCTACAAGGGTTGCTCACCACTGCAGCCAATGCAGCATCCAAGACTGAGCTCGATTCTTGGGAAAAGAGCTTCACTGAAGGCACTGAATCGAGCTGGGTAGCTGGCCACTTCACTGCCGCGTAAGCCTTCGACTACCAATGCTTGTTGTTCGACCGTTTTGATTTAACTCTCGTTTCTAGTCCGACCCCGCTTTCGACTCTTCCTGGTGTCCCAGTCCGCAGCGCCGTTGAGCAGTATCTCTTGGAACACTTGAACCCCAAACAAGCTGCCGATATCAAAGCTACATTTGAGGCTCTCCATCTTGCTACGAATGCCACCCCGAACCAACTTTTGAATGCCGCAGCTATTCGCTCTAAGGATGCCTCTGGGACTATCTCCTCTGCGAATTTCATCATTAGCATCTTGTCGTAAGTTTTTTCTACTGTAAGCTGAGAATAGAAATGACGTAGCAACCAACAGCTTGAGTCCTGGTGGTCGTGTCATTCTCAATGCGTGGCGCTTCGCATATGAGCTCAAAGCCTCTGATTTGCTCGGTGCACACGAGGGATCCGTTGCAGGGCTTAATGTTGGTGAGTCCCCAAAATAGGCCCACTTGTAGTCCGTTTCCAATTGTACTTAACTATACCGTGACTTACAGTTCCTCTCGAATTGGAAATCGATCCTGCAAAATACGAGCAAGCCAAATTAGAGGGCGGTCTCAGTGAGCAAGTCCACCCCGACCACCTGATCAAAGATATCACCCTCCCTCCGTCGACAACCGGACACCCTGATGAGCACGACGGTGAATCTCTTACATTAAATTCTTTGCGATAGGTGCTCACTGCCTTGATCAGAGCTTGCCAAATGGGCTGATGCGAACATTACCCCTGACGGCCACGTTATTCTCCTCTCTGCTCCATCTACACCTGGCGTATACCCATTCGACATTACTCTATTCTTTGCTCTTAATGTAAGCTATCCCATCATTTATGCCGCACTATTGGCGTTGCCTTACAATCTATGGCGTTACAGATCTCAGGCAACGTCGACGTTAACACTCTATCCCTTGAAGTTAGGGCTTCCATCACCATTCCTATCAAAGGAAAGGTCCAACTTGGAGGCATTAAGGGAGATCTCAAGCAGGGTATCGTTTTGAACTTTAACGTTTGGGCTGCAAAGGGCAACTTGAGATTCTTCCTCGAAGCGAAGTTTTTGAAGGTAACAGTCGACGTGAGCAGCCTTATTGGAAGCTGGAACAAGACAATCTCTTTGATTCCGTGAGTGACAACGCTTTAATACTTTGGATTGGACGCACTGAATGACTTTATTCCAATAGCCTGCCGATCTAGACATTTAACGGGGCGATAGTCATAGATTACCCATTTATTGGTCATTTTACAATCTGTTTACCGTTCTTAGATTTCTTATCCCTACTAGATGCGGGGGTATTCCTTAATATTTCTGTTTGTGTCTCGACTTTCTAGCTGGTTCTATTATTGAATATACGGTGTTGCATCCTCCAGCGTTGTGAACGATCACGTGCCGTTCATAACAGCCCTGCCCTTGCGCAGGCGCCCAACACGTTCCTGAGGAGCTTTCACACGTCCCTTGACGTATTCCTCTTCTATGGCTGATATACCAGGTCCCAAGCCCCTTCGGCTCGACTCCACGTACGCCCAAGAGGCTGAAGGAAACTTGGGTGCTAGCGCAGGGAATACGCCTAAGGATCACCTGTCCATTTCCACTCCGAATACAGTCATCACCTTTCAAGCTGGATTTGATGAAGAAGTCAAAGTACGCAACTGCTTCGTATATCAAACGTAGCTTCAAGATCTCCTTTTCTTTTATTGAGGCTTACATCTATGGGGATCCCACTTCCAGGACAAGTTGTGCCAAGGCTTATTTAGCCGCAACAACATCGCAGTGCTCGAAACCACGCTCAACACCTGGGAGGAAGGTTTTGCTTACGGAACTCATCCAAGCTGGGTGGTAGCATGTCGTCTCACAGCTGCGTGAGTGCAGTTTATATGCAGCTGAACTGAAGTGAATTGTTTCTTTCCAGTCTGACTCCTCTCGCCACAGTTCCTGGGGAGTCGTTTCGGGATGCTATTGAAAATTACCTTTTTGAACATCTGAGCGTAAACCAGGCTGCCAACGTCAGTGCCGCATTGGATGCGCTTCGCCTGGAAACCGATGCTGCTGCACGCGACCTTTTGGGTGCTCCTGCCATTCGTTCTAAGGGCCCTTCTAACGCCGTTTCTCCTACCAGTTTCGTTATTGGTATTTTAACGTAAGACATTTTGAACGTAAGTTGGAAAAAGCTAACGCAACAGCCAACAGACTGACTCCTAGTGGCCGTGTCCTCCTTCATGCTTGGCATTTCATTTATGAACTTAAGCACGCTAATGGAGGTGTGGTATCTGTTGCAGGACTCTGTGTTGGTGAGTAACGGGGACAAAACATCAGTTCCATCACTCGTGTTATCATTACACTTACTTCCGGTGTCATGTATAGTCCCCTTCGAGTTAGAAATCGATCCCACGAAATATAGGCAAGTTCAGATTGAGCCAGGGGACTACAGTAACGAGCGTAATAGTAAGTGGCACGCTTCACCTTTAGTTTGAGTGTCATTGACCGCTTGGGTAGGGCCGGCCAAATTGTCCAAGGCAATGACTGAGCTTGACAAAAATATCACCCGCCTTTATACGCCGTCTTCCCCAAGAGGCTTAGGACAGCCATTCGATGTTACCCTCTTCCACGTTCTTAACGTAAGTCTTTAACTCATATTTCTCGCACCTTAGATGCGGCCTTCTAATCCTTGAGTATAGATATTAGGAAATATCAATATCGTGACCCAATCTCTTGAGGTCGTAGCCTCTCTCAGTATCCCCCTGGTTGGGAAGATCCCAATAGGCAGCGTTAAAGGCGATCTCAAGCGCAGCATTATTTTGGGTGTTGATGCTAAAGTTGCATCTGGTAGCTTGGAGTTCTTTGTTGAAGAGAAGTACCTGAAGGTTAAAGTTGATCTGAAGACCACAGCTGGGCAGTGGAATAGAACTGTTCCTTTGCTACCCCAACAATTATTCCGCATTCCAAATGCAAAAATTTAATTATGATATATTCCTAGCTCACAAGCATGTCATACCAGCAGTACTTTTATTTATTTTCTCTTCTGAAGGATATGCCATGCCTTGCCCCGAGCCTGAGGAAGTATCGATTACAAGTAGAATGATCGGCAGACAACATTTCTCACAATGTTCTACCCATACATCGCAGCCGTGCCCTGAAAGGTTTCGGCTCTGGGCGGAGTCTAAGGCCGATGATGCGGAGTCATGCAATTCATGCGATGGGCTGTGTGCCTACATGCTCACACGTGCAAAGGACAGAGGATTCACTTCATTCCCCACAACAGCAAGTGAGTTGATCAGGTCGCCTGCTTCTGTTTTTTTGTCTTACCGTAAGATTTCCATCCTATAAACTTCAGTCAATTACCGTACGACGAAGTCCATTGATTGATATTCGGTCGTATGTTCCTAGCCATTGAAGTGCAAAAGGCATACCATCTTGTGGTTGTGGTCAGTGTTTGTACTTGTTTCGCATTGGCTTGATGGCCCCGCACCTGAATCCAACGCGCTCCTCCTCACACTCGCACAATGGCAACTCCTTCAGTACCAACAATCTCGACATCGACTTCAAATGCACCTGTGAGCCGCGCTTCGACCGCTACCCCAACAGCAACTTCCCCCAGTATACCCTCGACAACCTTTCTTGCAACCTCTACACCGACAACCTTCACCTCAACTTATGGCGCTCATGCCTACGTTAGCGGGACAACCACAGGCACTGCGAACGTGGGGATGTTCAATCATCTGGGTCAAAGAGTACCGATGAAAAGGGGACGCAAGCCCAAAAACGCAATACTGGGCGGTGGTGTTGGTGGAACGCCTGGAAGACCGGTATCTACTGCGACAAGCACTTTCTCAACCCCCGGTGGCACGTCAACGGCAGGTGGTGCTCAGAGCGGGAGCGGAACAGGAGGGTATTCAGTTCATTGGGCTCTTCCTACAGGGGCGGGAGCAGGAGAGTCAGGTTCCAGTGCGGCTGCATCTACGAGTACGGCTGGGCCACAGGTCAACGGTTACACACCCCCTGCTACTACCACGTCTACAAACCCTGGAGCCGGTGTTAGTACGACGCCAAGGTCAAGCTACTCTACCTTGGATTCTTCTGGATTGCTGACCTATTCGGCTGCTGCGGCTGGCGGGAGTACGGCAGCAGGTGCGGGTGGTGGCACGCCAAGGCTTGGACCTACGGTTCCTGGTGTACTTGCAGGAGTTGGGCCTGCTGGTCACGGGGAGGACGATGTGGAGGCCGACGACGATATGCTACCAGCGATGGCGGATGACGACTATTCTGCTGGACTGAGTTGGCAGAGTCAATCCAAGGATAACCTAAAGTGAGCCCTATTCTTCTCGCGAACACTTGTTCTCTACCATTGTTTTCCATTCTTGATGGGGAAAGTCTGCGTGTGATCTCTCTCGATGGCGGCTCTGACTCATTCCAACTTCCTTATGCACTTTTTTCACCTTTTCCAATCTCCCAAGCCCCCCTTTCCCTCTGCACGGGTTGTTAAGTCACGATACTTACCCCGCTTTATTCTAGGGTTTTGATGGATAACTTCAGCCCATCCCAATACGATCGCTTTGAAGCATACCGGCGACACGCACTGCCTAAACAGGCTGTTCGCAAGGTACGATCACACCTCGTGACGCACCAACTGAAGGGTCTATATTGATCACGTCTGTGTATCTCCCATTCACCGCAGGTGATACAACAAACGACAGGACAACAAGTCTCACAGCCTGTTGCACAAATCGTCGCTGGTTTCTCAAAGGTTTTCGTTGGCGAAATTGTAGAGAAAGGTATAGCGGTCTTAAATGTCTTTGCTACGTGTTAGAATAACGACTATCTGTTTAGCTCGTCAGGTTCAGGCAAGAAAGGGAGAAACTGGGCCATTGTCGCCAGACCACCTACGAGAGGCGTATAGGCTGTATCAAGAAGAAACGGGAAGAGTTGGAGCTGCTAGACCTGTTCGATCGAAACGATTATTCGTCCGATGACTTCGCGCGCCTTGTCCTCGTGTTCCGGTGTTCCGGTATTGGTCAATTCAATGGGGCCCTGGGTCAATGATAGAGAAAGAGTTGGCCCTGTACCGTCGAGTTGTCCTGTGTGTTCTTTACTCATTCGCATGGTATGGTGCTGTGTTACATTACTAGTTAGAACGGAGTGTAATAACAGTTCTACAGCCAAACTATAGTGTGCCTGGACTTGATCTATTGTGCCTCCATTTCATCGTGTCATCAACCGTACCGTCCGGATTAACGGCTTGAATACCATATTCGAAGTTGGCTTAGTACCCAACGTTTTAATTGACACTTGGGTCTTATTGCCCCTTTCCACGCAAATTCTGCTATGATAAACCGTCAAAGTGGTTGAATATTCGAGCGTCAGATATCGTGGAAAGCCTTGAGCTGTTTTGCTCGTAACGTAAGTACAGGCACGAAAAGCGTGAGTGCACATGGTTTCTTCGTTGATACACAACACGGCAGGAGTTAATCCAGAGACGAGATGCCAGCACAGTACAAGAATTGCACCCTGAGGCTGCATATACGTTTTTTTCTGGGTTGTTTCCTTTCCTTTGCTCGAGTAGCCCAACTTAAAAGGTGAACTTGAAATAATAGTCGAGTATCAATCGGTGATGTATCGATTACGGGGTTCGTAGGTGTACCGTCATAGTACGGGTTAGAAAAGAGTTCCATTAGTTGAACAATAGAACTAATTTTGTCTCATCATATGTGGACCCACAACCTTCTGGTTTGGGACAAGCAAACTGCACCCACGTGATGACCCATGCCTCGACTTTCGACCTCGTTCTTTCGCGCCCGACATTTTCTCAGAGCCCGACATTTCTCTTACTTCACAGCGCAAAGAATGCCGACCACCATTACTCTCCATGATGATACCGAGGGCAAAAGCGTTGATGTTATATATGCAGAGGAACCTCTGGGCCTACCTGCCGCCTTCAATTTTGGTTATCCGCTGGTGAATTTGGGGGAGAAACTTGGCCCCAATGATCGATTCGAGCTAGTGCGGAAATTGGGGTGGGGTCGATATGTGAGTATTACTTGCTTGAGTAATCATATAACTTACGCCAGTTTATCCAGTCCAGTGTGTGGCTTGCCAGGGACTGCGAGTGAGCAGTAGTTGGCGGCGTAACATTAATAATTCTGACTCCATGACAGGACGTCCTCTTATGTTGCGATGAAGATACTTACGGGTCATGCTACGGGTCTGCACCGAGATGGTGTCCTCCGAGAACTAGAAATATTACGCCGCTTAAAATCTCAAGAATCGCATCACTGCATTCAACTCGTCACAGATTTTGAGTACTCGGGTGATCCCAATGATGATGGCGATCATATTTGTCTTGCAACTGAATTGTTTGCCACCGACGTGGAATGTATTTGGAGGGATTATGATAGGCTTATGCCGATTCCTTTAGTCAAATGCATTCTTCGTGACGTCGCAACTGGACTTTCCGAAATGCACGCTGCTGGTTGTGTTCACACGGGTGGGGTTGTCATGCTTTCTCAATACTAGCTATACGCTAATCGAATATTCGGGTATCTTTTCCAGATCTCAAATCCAACAACATAATGTGCAAATCACCTTCGTTTACGTGTCCAGATGCAATAAACTCCCTTCTCGTGTCTGATCCTTCGCGGAAAAATCCGCCAGAGGAAAGCCTGAGTGGTACAGTGCAGTCGGCCATGTCCCAACCACTCGCCTCGAAGCTATCCTTAGACGAAGCTGTGTCATCGAAATATGTCCTCGGCGATGTGGGACATGGTGCGTGCCATAGTTACCTTGATTACCATTGAAGGTGTCCTGAATTTCTCTTTTTGCAGCCCAATTTGTGGAGCATAGAACGACGTCCGAAATATGCCCCGAGCATTATCGTCCACCAGAGATCATAATGGGTGGTCCTTGGGACACAAAAGTTGATATATGGGTGTTTGGTTGTCTCGTAAGTGTTAGCACCGTCCCCTTAGATAGTGCTGCTTGGTTCCGTGTCTTATTGGCGTATCAGGTTTTTGAGTTTGTATGCGGGACGCCACTTTTCTCGCGCTCACACCCAGACCTCCCTCCCGATTGGTTTCATATCACACAAATGATCAGGTACTTGGGACACCCATTTTCTGTTGATGTTATCAAGGATTACAAGTTGGCCGACGAATTCCTCGATCTTGAGACAGGTAAACACGCTCCGTCACTTGTTTTTCAGCTGAATACCATTTACCGATGCTATTTATGTTGCACAGGGAATATCATCCCAAATCCTCTGATAGAAGGCGATTACTTTCCTCGATTTTTTAGAATGAAAGCGTCTCTGAGGGGTGTTGAAGAGCCTGACATTGTAGGAGCATTGGACCTCGCGGCAAGGTGCTTACGACTAAATCCACATGAGCGCCCCACAGCGGCTGAATTGCTTAATACGTGTGCTTGGTTGTCTGAACACAGTAAAGAGTAGCGGGGCACTCAGGTGCTCCTTCACTCTCTAACTTGTACCAGCGCGTTTTCTATAACAAATGTTCATATACTAAAATGAAACCCTTACCTTCACACACAGTACAACCTGTCGAATTCATTAAATTCCAAGCATCAGGCGCTAAACAACGGACAAGCATATGATTCACGATGAGTCCCTAGAATCGACCTTGTGTATTATTCCTTTTGCAATGCACGAGGCAATCGGCCTGCCGCATTCTTCCCTGCACAGTATCTAATAAAACCGCGTTCCAAATACACAGCATCGGAATCCGAGGTAGTGCATTTGGCTTGGCACTAATTCAACCTCACTCCCCGAGAATGCCATCGCTAATTTCGTATGCTCAACACCTTTCAGACCAGTGACGTCTACGGATCTTCGAACCACTCCAGCAGCATTCCCCGACAACACGCCATATTCATCCCCGGCCGCACCGGGGAGGAATATTGCCATATAAGGAAACCATTGATAGCAAGCCTTTTTTGACTTTCAATGAGGGCGGTGCTGATTAACAATTCCTTCGGTCCTGCGGCCTTACCATCCACAATATGACATAGCTATTCATCTCCGGACTACCCGCACCCTGTGCAGCATGAGAGCGTGTTCCCTTTTGTGGGTATGAAATGCTTGCCCTTGTTCGAGGATTGTGCGGAAATGAAGGAGAGAATGCGGTTGCTACGGGGACGACAGTAACAGCCTCCTTCAAGGGATCTGTTATGGACGGCGTTTCATACGGTATTGGGCTGTACGTGCATTTGTCTTTGAGGCAGAATGAAGCTGTCTGTCAGACAAGTCCTCGACGTCGGGTTTGATCCCTTGTAGTATAAAAGACGTTGGGGTTGCGAGATGTGGTTCCCATCGTCGCTTTCACCTTTCTTCTCTTATTTTCTTCTATTCAATTCTTTAGACTTTTCACGATTTATCATGATCGCATCCTCATTCACATCCTTCTCCACCGCTGCAGCGGTCGCATTGTTCGCTTCACTTCCATCTGCTATGGCAGCGACCTATGATGTCCAAGTTGGTCCTCGAGGACAATTCGTCTACGAGCCACCATATGTAAATGCTGCTCCTGGCGATGTTGTTAACTTTATCTTGTAAGTCCTTCATTTTTCAATAAATTA
>KB722741.1:1005060-1024372 GCA_000349905.1 Volvariella volvacea V23 | reverse complement strand
GGTCAAGAACCCGTGGCGAAGGCTCCTTAGTCTTGCTGTGTCAATGGTGCAAACGTCAAGCACGTGGCGCAGCGATTAGCTGGAACGTCTGTCGTGCCTTGTGCTGTAGTCGGATTCCCGCTTGGAGCTGGCACATCGTCTTCAAAGGCATTGTAAGTGATCATTCTCTATCTCGTAGACATATGAAATTCTAGCAATGTGCCTGGTTGAATCGCAGTGAGACTACTCAGGCAATCTCGGATGGAGCGAAAGAGATCGACATGGTGATCAACATTGGAGCACTCAAGTCGAAGAACTATACCCTTCTCTACCACGATATCAGGGCTGTCGTTGGCGCTGCCAGATCTGCCACTTCCCCCATTATAGTAAAGGTCATCCTCGAAACCGTCTTCCTAACAGACCACGAAAAGATTGCTGCATCGTTCATCGCCGCAGAAGCGGGTGCCGATTTCGTTAAGACATGTACCGGTTTCTTGGGTGGAGGAGCTACCGGATCTGACGTCGAGCTGATGAGGCGAACTGTGCTGTACAAAGAAGGGAAAGTGAAGGTCAAGGCTTCGGCTGGTGTTAGGACGTTTGAGAAGTGTTTGGAGATGTTCAGAGCCGGCGCGGAGAGAATTGGAACGTGAGTGAGCGTTGCTTCTGAAAACGCTGTTCGCCTAACACTCGAGGCTACATTCTCATTCTTGCTGCGACAACGCGGTTTCTAGATCATCTGGCGCTGCAATCATGCAACAGGCTCAGGATAGTAGTACATATTAAGTGTGTCTATGCGGCCAGTACGGGCGCTTATTCGATCAAGCTGCAAGGTCATGTGGTCCGGACTGCTGGACCTACCTTACCGCTCTGTAACTAAACATTCGCGATGGCGTTCAAAAATTGTGCGGTCGTGAACCTCTGTGCCTCAAGTAATATGAGTAACACAATATATTCCTTTGATACCACTACTACTATACACTGAAACTGTACAAAAGTCACGAGGGATTTTCGAATGAGTGGGGAGGATGGGTGGAGTGGATTTTCGGCCAGTGAAGACGTAGATCCACATCCACGGAGCGCAGCTCAATAAATAAATAAATAGAGGAGACCAATAAATAAGAGAATAAATCAGAGAGAGGGAGAGAGTGGCAGTGGTGGTACATACACGAACAATAAATAAAGGGGGGAAATAAATAAATAAAGTATACCACAGAGAAGGGATAGATGGAGTATAAAGAGATATGTACAGGTCGAGAGAAAATAAATAAAGGGCAAGTTATGCTGTAAGGACAGATGAGCGAATGTGAAGAGAATGTATCCACAGCCGAACATGCAAAGAATAAATAACAACCATAGAGCACATCGAAATGAGAGGAGAAAGAGAGGAACAATAAAAGTCAAATCTGTCGGAAGAGAATAAGTAAAAGCCGAACCAAGTAAGGGACGTACAATTACAGAGCAACAGAGCAGAACCGAGGAAAGTACCAAGCTTAATAAAGATAAAATGACCGTGGCAATAGGGTCAGAATGAGAACGAGAACAAGTCCAGCTTTCCATAATTTTAAGAATAAATCAAAATAAATAAAAAGTGTCCAATCCACTGTCCGTTGTACAAGTAATACAAGGCATACCAGCACCGGGAGCAGAAGCAAGACTGCACTCGAGACCCGGATCGCTCCATGACATTGAGGCGGTGACGTCGGTAACTTCTCCACCCCTCCAGCTCAACAACCCCTCCTAGGCCCTCACCGATCCTCCTCGTCCAAATCATTATAGATATCGCACAACTCCTCCCAAGCGGCTGTGGTGCCAAGCAAATCCCATAAGCGAACATAGGTCCCAACGTCATGCGATGGAATAAACGTACCAGGGGGTTGAGGTCCTGAAACGATTCCTGGTATATCCTCTGCCAGGATGACACCAAGACCGCTTCGGAGATGCCATTCGATGTGACTAATGATACGCATCGATCGTGATTGTGATGCGCATGGTGAGGGTAAAAGGACGTCAAAGCCCGAAGATAATTAGCACGGAACTTGATATGGGGAACTGCAACGTACCAGTGCAAGAACCACGGACCAGCATTGTCCGTGACGAATCGAATGGTAACGTTATCCCCCGGAGTACCAATAGAAACGACATCACGACGAGGAGGATCGACGAAATTGTAAGTTGAACTTCCAGCACTCCGAATGACGTCGAACGTGTGCTGTTTTGTTATAGCGTCCGAGTACCAAGCATCCAAGAGCGAGGGCGTTATTGATGTGGGGTTGTATTGGGTTTTTGAGTATTTGGGTATTTGATGTTTGGTGTGCATTTCAGGATTGAGTCCGAAAGGCCCAGTTTGGTATACGATATGATGCATTGCGTTTATGGTTAAGTGGAGCATTCAGGGGTAGGGGCGGTGAATAGAATATCGGGAGGACATTACGGAAAAGGCACGCTCAGAATCTCGTTGGCAATCTGCGAGAATTAGGTACTTACACCGTGCAGGTGGATAGGGTGCTGCACCAATCCAGTGTCAGATCATCAATCTTTATGGGAGAATAGATAAGAAAGGACTTACAGGTGCACCGGTAGCGGCTCCACCACCACTGATGACGGGGAAGGAGATTTGTACGACTTTGTTCGCGGGTAATTCGATGTAAGAGCCAGCGGGCAGGAGGTCGGCTAATTCCATGGCGCGAAGGAGAAATGTGTCATGTTGAATCCATGGAATCAAGTGCGACGAACTCACCAACGTCAGTAGTGCCACTCAGAATTTGCAGCAAGGCGGGCAAACTTGGAGGCTCGAAGGATGCGCCCGCCATACTGAATCTCCCAGCGGCCTATTTCCAACCAATCGGACAAATAAGGGTCTGTTACGACAACAACAAGCAAAGGACTCACAAAGCCAATGTTGATAACGAGATTAACATCCACGCCATCAATTTCGTCGAATCCGGGCTATACAAAGGGGACAACATTATATTGGTGTGGGAGATAATAACAGAAGGCAATCTTACTGCTCCGGGGTTTGCGACGGGCTAGTGACTGTGTTAGGGACAATTATCATAGATTGCACACTCTGAACTTACGTGCAGGTCGGGTTCCTGTAAGCGATTACTGGGATCCTGAAGCCCTGAGCCAGTAGGTTCTTCATCGGGCGCCCCATTGTATCGTAAGATGGCACTATTGATACCGTCTGCGAACCCAGTTGGTCCCAAATTTGGGTTTGCTCGAATCCCTATAGAGAAGAGTTTACGATACACGAAGCTTAGACGATGAAAGTAAATACATACAGTAGTTATCAACGGCTTGGTTAGCATGAAGCTATAATGCAAAACTCAGCCCGGAAGAGGGTTGGAATTGAGTTTCGGGCACATACCACGAATGAGTAACGTTGGCCTGATGCGAGTAATGTTATCGTGAGTAAAAAGGAATGCAACTACTACTACTAGGGCTTACCAGCGAAGATTTGCAGTGAAGTCACAGTAACAGGTTGGACGCTAATTCCATCAGATTCAATAACCGTGAGGTCGTGCCCTTCGATGGAGAAGACCCAGTTGGGGTCGCAGGACAGTGCAACGAGACGGAAACGATATCTAAAATGACATACGACGAATATTTGTAAAATAAAACCGACTAATTTGAGGGTGGAGATGCTTACTTGACACCTTGCTCGACATTGATGACGGCAAGAGGTGCATCAGTGGTGGTATTAGTTCGTCCTAGGCCATTGATAAGCGTCGACTTGGGGATACTACATTACAGGGGTGAGTGAAATAATGAACAAGAAGAGGGAAAGGTACTGACACTATGCCACTAAGTTGCGAAGCTGGCTCGTCTGACGTTCGGGATTACGGAAAGATTAATACCACCTTGAGGCGGCAACTCAGATGCAAACTTACGATACCAATCTGCAAGCGTGATAATAGTGCTATCTGAAGTTAAATTCCTAATGAGTTACGAGATAGGATAAATGAATAAGAGGCATGCTCACTGTCGTCAACATCATAGAGGCTGAGATGAGGATCAGCAGGATCATAAATGACAAATGGTCCTCGAAGCCCATCGCAATATTGCGCATCTACAAGGCCTAATCAGATTTGCTCAATCTACCACGGATTGTCGGTAAGACGCTCACCAAGATGGGAGTGATACCAAAATGTCCCAGCTTCGTGACCAGCGGTGAACTGATAGGTGAAGCTATGTTCGGGCGCAATTGGACATTGTGTCACAAAGGCTGGACCGTCTGCCCATTGGGTTCCTCGCTGGAATAGTCCATGCCAGTGCTGACATTCGCAAGATTTGGCAATTGTGTGAACATAGATCGCATTGGTAATTATGGCAATTCAGGGTTAGAGGAAACTTCGGTTTACGATAACGTAACCACGCCACTTACGATGGAGGTACTCTTGCGCAACAGTGGATTGTCCAGGTTGTTTTCAACCATAATCACGAATTGGTCGCCCTGAAGTATTTCGACCAATCAGCAGTCGCCCAAATCGGAAAAAAAAGGAGAAAAAAAAACAAAACAAAAGGATGCAAAAAGGGTCTGAAGCAACAAGAAGACAGACCTTATTGCCTACAATGGCTTCATTGAGCAAGTTGCCGTTGACCAAAATTGCACTGCGATTATAGCCGTCAGGGCTAACGTTGGCGTTGGTGAGATTCAACGTATGAACACTCTGTGGAGGTGAGGCTTGGGCTGTAGCGTGACCCACACCCAAAGCCAGAACAAGTAACATAATGGCCAGGGTGCTCAACGCGGACCCCAAGCGTGCTGAATATGCCATTATTGTCTGTAATGGCGATCAGCGTCAGTACTTGATGGCCGGGGTGGGGGTACGACGCACGCCTCTTAACGATGCTTGTATCCAGAACCTTGGGGGATTGGACAAAGTTCCTGATTGAACTTTACTCGCCTTTTATGCAATTCGAGGAAGCTAAAGTGATTGGTGAAGCAAAAAAAAAAAATTGGACGGACCTAATCCCGTTGCTTCCGATCTGGATGCGAGTAGCTGACGGCACCGCTGAATACTACATCCAGAATAGCGGGGCAGACAATGCATACCATCGTGGTACTACGCGGGTGTTTACGATATGCTGATGCGAATCTCCATTCGGCTCCCTCTGGTCAATGACTTTATTCGACGTGACGGAGTGATCTGCGATACCCCCAATTGTGGAAGGACCATTTCGGCTGAAACGAAAAAGATAATAGAAATGTAGGTACGGATGTACTCTACCGATATCCTCGTCAGAATAATTCCATAAACAATGCAGTTTAAGGAGTTAATACCAAAAGCCTGTGTAATTATTGACGCAGATGGGTAGCTCTGTGATTGTTGTTGAAGATGCAACAGCAGAGCGGCTGTACGGGTAGGAATCTGAAGGATGATGGTAACTTAGCTCTAGACTTCAAATTTTGCAGGATTGACAGATGTGGGATTACTAGTCTCTCCACCATAGGAGTCTTCGGTGTGTGATGCCCATAATCTCGAGGCATTTGCGCGCTGCAGTGAGGCGAGCGCACCGCCAAATCTCTTCAGGGTTGCAGTCGATTGCCAAAAAAGATGCCATTACGTCGCAGAAGCCTGTGTAGCATCTGCTTACCACGGTATATTCTTTGTACCTTTAGCTTGTCGCCTCTCAAGAATTGTGAACCCTTTAACTGCGCCGCAGGCCGCCGGACCCTAACTGACCTGATGACACCTCTTGTTTGTCAAAGACTTTGGATTCCCGACTTTGCTTTCCTAATTTTCCCAAAATTTTCATCGTACACATCGGACAAGGATGCCGCCCCGACTCGGGTGCTTGCAGTCTTTCGTAACATCAACTCCACTAACGGTATCAATACCAAGGCATCAGAACCGCATCTAGACGCTCCAACGCTGATTGCGTCAAACTACCGAGTGCGGCACGGGCCCAAACCGTGGAATGATGAAACCTGTGGCTGGCTCAAGAGACGGCGTAAAAGCCTGAGCAAAACATATCCCGCAAGGGACGTTGGGGTACGGGACATCATCTGTCACGTTCTTGAGAAATTCCTGGTCTTGAAGTCTAGATGCCGTTATCATTGCAACGGCGAGCTTGTAATCAGTCTCGTGGGTACAGATGCAAATAAAAAAAAGGCAAAATGAGAACAATGTGGTTCTCAACTCTTCTCACAATCCAGTTCTTCATGATACGACCATCGAAAGGCGATGTAATTCCGGTTCCTGGAAGAAGCAGCAGCTAGGAACCCGGTCAAAATCCTTCAGGAGGTCAAGTGCTCTCGCCTGGTATGATCCCCCATATGAGGTGTGCTTGAGCGTTGCGACTGGCATCGGCGTCGGCAACTCCTCTTGGAACATGGTCAATTAAGCCCATCTCGCGATGTCTATCAGTGGAGATTAACAGGTGGTACAGTGCCCTTGAGGAATATGGTATGTTGCGGCACCGAGACCTTCATTAATCGTGAAACTGTGGAGACGAAGGGCAGTGAGATGAATACCGTTGGTAGAATCGCAGTGGTAACAAAGAAAGTGCTGCGGTCCGCTGATCCGAAGACATCGGGACGATGGCGTAGTTGGTTATCGCATCTGCTTCACACGCTTGCGGGGTAGTCCGGACAGTGTAATCGCAGGGGGTCCTCAGTTCGAGCCTGGGTCGTCTCATTTTTCTTGCGCGCGAGCGTCGCCATCATTGAGCCCAAACATCTACGTGTCATGTCAATGGGGTTAGTGATGAGCGCGGAAGACCGACGGACGATGAATTAATGACAGAAGAGTTGGACGAGGTCCTCCAAACCTAGATGGGGCTCAGCGCTTGCATCGTGCCATGTGCTCACAGTTCTGTCCGGTAGTCGGATGGGAAGTGTCAAGGTAGAGAGAGTAAAGTGGCTCCGTGGCGTCGTAGGCAGTGATGGAGGTTGTTTTGTGTTGGCTTCCAGCTTCCTGTCGACAGTCGACATGACAGGATCTCTGCCAAGATAATTCTCTTGTGAACATATCTCAAAACTACACACACAGGCACAACGGCTGTATACGCATCAAGCACCACACACGGGTCAAAACTAAGGGCATACCCTCACGGACGTGTGGGGCATCCAGCTACTTGGCCAGCCTCCCGCAAGATCTTACATCCCAATCATTAGATTCCCAGAACTTTGAAAGCGTTCTGATCGCTCTACCACGAGAACTGTTCTCTGTGATAGCCTTTGGCACGGCCTCGACAGATACCTCCCCCCCAGCAGGTTGCTTTCCCTTCAAGTTTGCGCAGCTAATGTTTCTCGAAGGGCGTGAGGGACAGTCGTAAGAGTTGTACCATGACTCATGTATACCATTCTGGGAATGAGTAACCCCAACCCTGCCGAGATCTCCCATCATAGGCATGATTGGTAGATCTTTGCTTCGACCACGTATGCACAAAGGCACAACCCTCAAAGTCGTCAGTTACCTAGAATTCACTATACTACATGGGGATACAACTATAGAATGCCGCGGGGTTCCATAAAATGACGCGCCAAAATATTCACCACGGTGCTATTAAGCCTCCGCTCCTTATTGATTATTGATTAGACTCATGAGAAGACTGAGCAGAATTCGCGGCGCCCTTGTCTTCTCCACCATCAATGCCACCAGCACCCTTGAAAACCACCCGACTGCCCAAGCCAAACGGCGTCTCTGTTTGTGTATCCTCGATCTGATATCCCCTTAAAGTCTGCTGAGAAAACGAGGGCGAGGTGTCCGCATTCGTATTCACAAAATGTCGGGTGACATTAGAGAATCTCGGTACTTGTCCTGTCAGGGAACTTTGTTCGTTGAATTTGGTATGCATGTGGATTTGAACTTCGGACCCTGGGTGGAAGTGATTAGGATGAGGATTGGTTATGGAATGGTATCGGATGATGATCAAATTGAATGTGATCCCCGTGATCTGTAAGAACTGGGAAGTAAATGAATCAGTAAATAATAGGATTGGGATTAGCGTTGAGCAGTGTGGTATGAAAAGAGGGGACCAAGGACATGACGAGCCCATATCGTGAGATAGCCGTCCCCATTGAAGGACTAGTGAGCTGCGAACAAATGGCCATAGGAGAAGAGCAAAGGAGAGGAGAGGGACTTTCACAATACTGCAAGTAACATAATCTGCATTATTCCCCTTCACCGCAGTTAGAAGCGTTATGAACGCTGTGAAAACATAGATAAAACCGGAATCAATAAATATGCGTATTATCCTTTGTAGTTTGGTCCCGGTGGAAGTAGATCCTGAATTTGAGTTTGAGGACTTGATTACCCAACGACTGGAGTCACGGTCCACGGTCCAGATTCTGTAAACCAAGATGCCTATCCAACGTTCAAAGCGGATAAGAAGGGTACCAAGATAAGGAAGGGGTAAGAAGGGTATCGTAAGCACATCACTCTCGGGCTCTGAAGCTTATCATACAACTCAAGCTCAAGAACGTGCTTACCTGTCGTCATCAGTGTTTGAGTAGCTGTCACCGTTAAACGAGCTATAACCAGTCCTTGTAGATGATAGTTGCTGAGCGAGGGATACTCAAATAGCAACGAAGACCGAACGAGGATAGCAATCGAGAATCCAAGCGTCGCAAACCACAACAAGATTGGAGCAGCGACGATCGCCCATTTGCGGTTTGTTAGGACATAGCAGCGATAGAGCTTCAGGGGATTGATTTGTCGAGTTCGGTGTTCAGTTAATAAAGCAAAGGGGGTGCAAAAGAAGGTGGGATGAGAGTAAGTTGTCGTTATAGTCAGTGCAGTCGTAATGATCGTAAGTGGTTTGATAAGTGGAAGTGTCGCGGCAGAAGGGTAGGGTAAAAGGTCGGTGGAACGTCGGGTGGATATAAAGGGAAAGGAGGAAAATGGAATGTATCATTAGCTTTACGTTGTCTCTAGTAGTTGGACTTGGAAGTAAAGTCAAGTGCTATTGAACGTACCAGAATCCCATCAGCCAACAAAGTTTGGGCTTGAACGACTCCAATCTATAAAAGAAAATTCAAGATCAGCGATGATCCAGTACAAGGCTATAGACAAAGCAAGATTTAGGCTGCTTCGGTGGGCGCAATACCAAGCCCGTTGCATGCCGTGATGCTCTCAGCACTCATCAGATAACGGCTCACTTCGAATAATGCAGCAAGAGCTAAGGGAGAACGAAAAACGCCGATACTCACGGCCAAAATACTCATCCAAGAGTTCTCAACAAATATCCTCTCCTCTCCATTCCCACATCGCCCAATCTCGGCTCCATACTTGCCAACGAAAGCTTGTAAATTCTCTCTCAATGCCAACGAAGTGCTCATGGTAGCCAGCACGCCCATAAGTAGGACTATCCCCACCAGGAACCAGTTAATTGAGGATCTCAGTGGTAGAAAGCCTCGATTCGAGTTGGAATTTGAATTTGAATTTGGGTGGGGTGGGTAGTTCCGAATCGTGGGATGGCGCAACGTTGTTGGGCTGGGAGTGGCAGGAACACTGCTTGTGCCGTGACTGGAATTTGAAGTAGTTCCCATACCGCTTCTACCATGCCCAGTTTGAGGCGTGGCGTACTGAGGTCCGCCAGAGGATGGGCCCTCGGACGAGAAAATGAGAGCCTTGAGGGTTAAGAACAGTGTGACGAGATATACCCCATAACAGATGTCCTGAGTAAATATTGAAATGATACGAGCCTCGTCGATTGGGAAAGATTCAGGAGACATTTCGAGGGTATAGCATACAACGCTGTGGACGTCAACTAGGTTGGTTGTACGTGCAGCAGAGGGGTACTGCCTAAAAGCCATGGATCCAAGTTAGCATTGTAAGTTGGGGTTACTCTGTATAGCGCTTACGCAAAACGCAGACGGCAGTCTGGTAGTATAGCCTAACCACTACATGATCGCATCCCTGGCCCTTTTATATAGTCCCAACTGGCGCCATCATCAGTATCGCTATCGGGCTGCATGTGAGACAGGGCTCACCAAATCCCAGAGCGCAGTGTATAAATAGCTTCGAACGTGCCCAAGGATCAGCATCATCGGTCGGCACCGTTAGGTAGGCCTTCTTGTCCTCACAAATGGTATCTTATCCTCAGGAAACGTCGCAACCCAAGAAATAACCCATAGCCAACAAACCATCAACATCAGCTTCAACGATCACTGTAATAACAAGTTCAAGCTTCTGCAGCATATAAATATCGAGTGTGCCTCTCACCTCTCTCGAGAATGGAATGCGCTTCCATAGGCTAAATATTATATTTGAACACCCCGGATTACTGCCACGTCCACGACCTCGGACCTGATTCCTGGACGTTTGTACACGCGATGCTACTGCCTTTCGGGTACCACTGATAATGCCTTTGATCGATATATCTACACATGCTAGGGCACAAATGTCCAATGAAGAGACCAAGACACCGCGCAGGTGTCGAAGATCTGAATGAAACCGGCTACATCGCAATCCCGTGCACTGCTGCATGCCAGTGAACAGCGCCTTGACAGTCAATACAAGAACCACCATATAGGTGAAATGCCACTCGCCTTTGTTACCAAAAGGCATGTGAAAAATACCCTCCACCACACAATTCTCTTTGCGTCCTCAAGATAAAGGCGACAAATAATAAAGCCCAAGCGTTCACACCGTCGCGATAGCGAGCACCAAACCGCAGCGCGTGTTTGGTTTAGGCTATAGTCCCATTGGTCGACCCCGGTAAATGCCGGACTTGCCGCGGGCCGCGGCATCTTCCGGTCTGCAGCACCATCTCGGGCCGGTCCACATAAAAAACGCACCAGGGCGGAAAAAAGATGGCGAAAAAAAACTTGATATCAACCCTGGGCCAATAACGAAAATACAATAATTACGGCTCGAAAACGTCTACCGGTTCCGTATGTACGTGGGTTTATATTTATATAAAGTGAGTAATAGCTGTGGTATCAACGAGGAGGGAATGAGATGTGGGAGAAGAGGGGGAAGGCTAAATATACACTTTTGACGATGGGAATGGGAGGAGAGCGAAATAGGGCGAGGATGGTGTGAAGAAAGAGGAAAGAAAGACGGCACTGGATACCAATCAAGCTAGATCAAGGTAGAGGTGGACGAGGAAAATGTGGTAACCAAGGGCTCAGTTCAGTCCACCAAACAATGGCGAAAACAATGGCGAGCTCTCTCCCGTAACCTTCAAAATTCCCCACAGCGCCAACAAACACACGCTCGTAATCATCACGAATCCGGCTCCGACATACAACATCAGCTCTGACGTCTTGACCTCGTTCTCGCCTGCCGACATCGCAGGTGTGGTCTTTCCCTTGCCAGTACCGTTACCGGACATGGCCTGTTTGTTGGCGAGGTAGCGTTGGAAGTGGTCGTCCCGCTTGACGATCTGGGTGCGCATGTCTTCGGGGTTGTATTCGATTTGGGGTTGACCGCTAGGGCTGTAGGAGATTGCGACGAAAGAAGGGAAGTTGTGTTCGAACCATGCTTCAATCTAGACGATGCGAATGTTAATATAACCAGTGTGGGGAGGAACGCATAGATAGAACAGGTGAGGGAAGGGCAAGAGTGAGAAACGAACCTTTCCGCATGCGACTGATAGCTTTGTGAAGTTGGGATCCGAGTATACGGCTTTGGCGTGTATCCGTCTGGTATAGTCGCGGAAGATAAGTGCGACCTCTCGTGGGTTTGTCGATCTCATTATCAACTAAATGCACCGATTCGTCAGGGACCCCATTGTATGCGCCTAACCACACGATCAACTCACCCTAGCGGCCTCTGCTTTCCTGATCTTAATGTTCCTCTGGAACATGGCTGGATTCATGAAACACAATTCCAGCGTAGCGATAGCCATTGTAGCTGGAATAGCACAAAAGTTGAACACGCTCTGGTTCTTCAGCAACTTCAAGTAATCCAGCGCATCCGTTGCGTGTCTCAACGCGTCCACGATCATCCCACTCTGCGCCCACTGTGCCCTCTGCGCATTTTGCGGCTCGTACATCTCCTTCATCTCCGTAAACCCGTACTCCTTCCTTCCCCAGATCTCTTTAGGCCAGAAATACCTGTGCTGATCGACGTCTTCTCGGTAATCACGGATAATGTTGGTCTTTTGCAGCAACAAGCCCATGGAGTTGGATAGCTCGAGTTGTTGGCCAAGCCAGGGTTGTTCTTTTTGGGAAGCGGAGAAGAGACGGGAGAGGCCTTCGCCGACGAGACCTGCTACGTAGTGGCAGTAGAGATCGTATTCGGCGACGGTTTCAAGATATATTGCGCCTGTTGTGGCGGCTTTGTGGGCGTAGTCGGCCATGCCGTTTTCCATCTTGTGTGCGATATCGATGATGATTTCGCGGTATCTGGAGTGTGATAATTAGAAAAGTCAAAGCGTAAAAGGTAGAGAACGTACTCGGGCAGTAGCCGGTTGACTTCTTCAACGACAGTATCGTACTCGACGAGCAACTGCCGGTCCTTCTCATCAGGACCACACCCGTTAAAGGTCCAACCAGGAGTAACTGTGTGCTCATGGAATTTTCGTAGAATAGGTTGCTTAATCTCATCGGGAATCGTCATATCATCTTCGATCGTGTCGAGTCCTCGGAGGACGAGATAAAATAGACATATCTGAAAAAGGAAGGTCAGAATTAGCCACATCACGAGAGCGCGCTGGAGCGGAAAAACGGTGCAACCCGGGCCGTTGCAAGGGGAGAACCGCGGGAGCGCTCATATAGTGGACACCAAGCAACGCGCATATACGCAGCTGGAAAATGAAAAACTCACTGTTCGTGCAAGGTCGCCCTCCAGCTCCTTGATGACAGCAGCAAAGCTTCGACTTGTCTGGTCCAAAAACTCCCAGCATCTCCTCATCGACTGCCTGTCCCACCCGGATGTCGGGTGCTCCTTCACTGCCTGGATATCTCGCTTCTGTTCGTGGTACAGGTAAAACTGGAGCAGCGTTCGAAACTCGAGGGGGCGTGTGAGCAGCAGTATAACCCAGTTCATGGCACCCATGGTTGCGACTTGACGAGAAACGGGGAGAGATGTGGGTGCGTCGGAGTGAAGGGTAAATGGACGGTCTGCAAGGGCGTCAGACGGGCCCGCTTGGCTTATATCCAAATTTTTTGGCGAGTCGTACGATTTGGTCACCAACTTGGCAACATGTTACGCCATCATAGCTTACGTAACTTTCTCATCTCATTTACCACCATCACTCGAAAAAGCCAAATGGACCCGCCCCTCCATCCTCCAGTCCGCATTCAGCCTCAGTCGGTAACGTTCTTGTCGACGAAGAGGGCGCAGAAGAGGATTGCGAGCTTTGTGGAGGATATGCAGGACCGGAGTGTCGCTGGGCAGGGCGGGAATACCGCGACGATGGTGCAATTACAAAAGCTGAAGCAAGCGCTGCAGGAGGAACGTAAACTCGCGGATGGAGATGTGATGATTCCCTGGTAAGTATCTCTGCGCTTCAGTGCTGTGCATCTGCTTAAACACCTCGTACGACTTTTAGATGTCGATTTATCATGCACACTCCCCGGACACATGACCTCGTTCGTTTCCGTTTTCAAAAAGGGGAAAGAATCGGCGCTGTGGATCAATTAAGTCGACCCAGATGGACTTAGTCTGCCGACCTGTGCCCCACATGCGTAATAGCAACTTGTATTTATTTATTACATGCACTCGATCCACAAACTGCACCGAAATCCCCTACGTAAGGGCTCGATAGGGCTTAGGCTCCAAACTACGACGAGGAATCTCCGTGTCCCCAGCACCATTCTAGAACTCCTTAGCTTCGCACTCGCCGCTCCATTCAAAATCGCAATCCCCAGCCCAAGCCGCGAAAAAGCTCTTAACCGGCGACCCGAAGGCAAAGTAGTCCATAAATAATCCATTCCGGAATGCCGTGATTTGCATCCCAGAGGATCGGGCTTCTTCCCACAGCTCGAATTTGGGTGTATAGTAGTCGATGAGCTCGTTGGCTTCTTTGCCCACTGAGAAATTGCTGGGCGCGGAACGCTTAATGTCTGCAGTTTTGGCTGCGCGGAAGACGTTGAACATGATTGGTGGATCGCGCGGGGTGAGAAGGGTTGAGATGAGAGTACGAATGCGAGCTTCGGAGAAGGATGTGGTAAGGAGAGAGATCGGAATAGTGTGAGTGGGGTTTGCGAGGATGGCTCGGGCAATGCTGTCGCTAAGGTCGCCTGACCCGCCTACGAGACCGACTGAGACCGTGCTTCGTGAATGACGGTGGGCAAACTCTTGTCCGGGTATCTAGACGGGTGGACCTATTGTAGACATTGCCGCCTTTGCGCGCTTCTCTCCTACTCCACTTCATCAGTTGTGCCGTTGTCAACGGCGATCCTACAAAGCTTACCGATTCAATGTCAGTCATCATCTCAAGGTTATTCGATCTGCTTATTGCATAATATTGCCCAACATAAAGGACTTCCGCATACCAGCATAAGTAGGGCTTCGCTGTCCAGCCTCCATAGGATCATAGCACAACTGTCGTCACTATCTAGAGGGTACGTCTCCTGGGCTCCTGAAACGCAGGAATGTGGCTCGATTTTGCAAAGAGTTGGCCTACTGCGCATAGTCACCCATGTGCTCTAGAGATCAAATTGCATGAGCTATTTCTGTAAGCCAGATGCGATGTCCGATGCAGACTGCACCACATCCTCGTTTTTTGTCGAATCGCATCACGAAACACACTCCCTTCCCTCTCTTCGCTCTAGGTCCTAAGCCCTGGCCCGTCCGTGCGTGCATAATACTCTCTTGTCATCGCACTCTTCATCTTTTTGAATATCGGATACCTTCAGGTACTTTAAATGCGCAGTTCTGGTTCAAGTGATTCCACAGGAACTTAAGCCCAAAGGAACTGCCAGTGTTTCCTGCAGGAGTGGTGTTATGTGTCATGTGCACGATGATACCATCACTATTATTGATTTAATAGTGTGCATCCTTCATCCTGCACCTGGATCATCTAAATCTGCCCTTGCGCGGCGACAAGCTCATTCGCTACATGAAATCGATCTACAGACCACACCGAAATCTCCTACGCACAGGCTGAACAAGGCGCATGCTCTGAACTATTATGAGGAATCCCCGTGTCCCCAATACTTTTCGAGAAGCTCCTTCACCTTAACTGGCTTCACATTCGCCACTCCATGTAAAGTTGGCTCAACCGTCCCCAGTCCCCTTGCAATCGCCAACCCAACCTGCGATAGAAACTTCTTCCCCACATCTCCCGACTGGGTATAGCTTTCAATCTCTTTCTTCAGTCCTTCCTCGTCCACATACCGCACATCAAACTTCTCGCCTACGATTCTCTCAGCCTCCGCAATGACCTCATTATACGTCAACTCATCCCCAGCCATCCCACTGTCCTCAAACCACGGCTGAGTGTGTTCATCAAAGCTAACCACGCTCTCCACAAACTTGCCAATATCCTCTACCCTCGTAAAGGTCACCTTTTGATTCCCATCTCCAGGTATCACCGCACTCCTCTTCTCTATATCCACATAGAGCGGGAACAGCTTCAACGGACCCTCATGCTTAACCGGTGATCCGAAAGCAAAGTAGTCCATAAACAGCCCGTTCCGGAATGCCGTGATTTGCATCCCGGAGGAGCGGGCTTCTTCCCATAATTCGACCTTGGGCGCGTACAAGTCAAAGAGCTCGTTGGCTTCTTGGCGCAGTGCGAACTCGCTGGGCGCGAATCGCTTAACACCAGCTGCTTTGGCTGCTCGGAGGACGTTGAACATGATGGATGGATCGTGTGGGGTGATGAGGGTTGAAATGAGGGTGTGGATGTTGGCGTTGGAGAGGGATGTGGTGAGGAGCGAGAGATCAGAGTGGTCGTTGATGATGACGACTTTTGCGCCGAGGGATTCAAAATGTGGCTGAGGAGAGCGGGAGAAGATTGTGAGGGTGTGAGTGGGGTTGGCGAGGATGGCTCGGGCGATGCTGTCGCCGATGCCGCTTGAGGCGCCTACGAGGCCGACTGAAACCATATTCTAGAAAATGGAATGAATTTTGAATGCGATGGTGATACGTGAAGCTCTTGTCAGGCTTTCTAGGAGAGTGGAACTGTCGTAGCGATATCATTCTACTTGCACCCTTTTTATAGTTTCAAACTCCTGCCAGCAACAGAGAGTGAGTAACCGGTTGAACACGGTGAGTAAGCTTCATACCTCCCTTTCTCCTATTCCAATCCATTGATTGAACCCTCTGGATTCTTACCAAGGGCGACTCTACAGGCTTACCAATCCAGTTCCGATATCATCCAGGGTCGATCAACCTACTTTATTGTACATCGTCCTTAACGTCAAAGGCTTCCGCTTACCAGCATATCGAGGGAGGGATAAGAGCCCTCAACATGCCCCCTCAGGCTAGCATTAGTGCTTCATACCCTCCGACTCTCTGTGAACCCAAACGGAACACCGACATTCCTCCGAACACAGATTTTCGTTATTCATTGTGGTTGAAAACATAGAGCAACTATCATCGCGATAAGTTTTCCAAAACTCATGAAATGCAAAAATGTGGCTCGACTTTTCAAAGAGTTGGCCTGCTGCGCAGTATCGCTCTAGGCTCTAGAGGTCCCTGCGTTCTGTGTAGATAATCAAATTACATGAGCTGCTTCTGTAAGCCTGATACGATGTCGGACGCGGACTGCGCCACATCCTGTGTTTTTGTCGTAATCACATCACGAAACGTTCCCTCATCCCTTTCCTTCCTCTGGGCGCTAAGTCTACATGCAGGAGGCGCCTTCAGCATTTCTTTGTAGTTCCTCTCCACACCGGCGTTAGGAATCGCTCGATCAGCATCCGACGATGTCCCCCATAAGCAACAATTGGGTAATGCTTCAGAACTTGCTGCGTCTCACTCCCAGCATTCATGACGAATCGAGGAGCACCAGGAGGGCCAGCGGCAGGCTCTTTGCGCCGACCAAACTCGTGCGTAATAGACAGCACGGGCAACTTTACACGAGGCCTTACAATATCAGGTGTAATCACCGCCTCTTCCCCTTTCGGTCCACTCCTGAACTGTCCTTGCCTCGATGCACAGTTCTTCGAACATACCTCCGTGGTCCTTGAGCCTCCAAGCAATATGGGTAAAACAATCTAAGGAAAGTTGATTTGCTTTGCATTGGAGTGAGGCTCCTCGTGCGAGGAGGTGCCACAGATCTCTACTTCAAAATCTATGACCTTTGTGCAAAGGTCGCTCGTATCGTGGAGATATTCATCGCTAAACCCAGCAATCATGGCTGGAAGTAATGCTAGGGTTAGAGTGTAGCTCGAGATAAGACATAAAGGTTACCTTACGAACCTTAAATTATTGGAACGGTAGTAATACAGCGGCAAAAAAAAACAACGAGACCCTACCATCACTTGTTCCCTAGTATGATCGAGATGCTGACAATTTGACACGGTACCGTCCTGTTACAGTTCGTTGCAGAGAGGCTTCAGAAAGCACCCAAGCATGGCTGCAAAGAACAACATCAGAAATATACGACGATGGCGAATCTTGCCTATTAAATTTGCAACTTCCTCCACCCATGTGCTCACCATTTTTGAACCAACCACCAAAGTCTTCGTAAATGTCCAACGTTTCTTGAGCAACGGCGGAGTCACCGCAGGCCGGAGCCGGTTTGTGGTCTATATCGGTTGTTGTGTGTACTAGCGCAAGTAGAGCGCGCTCTGGATGTAGGCAATAGTCTTGCCGTCGAGGTATGACAAAATAACTGGCGAATTCATCACAGATCTCTTGAGTCAGGTTTGAATCAGAATGAGGCGATTGGGAGTGCCCATCCCTGGTGATACTGTGAGCTACTTCGCGGCGTTTCGTTGGGTGCTTGTGGATGTCCATCTAATAGGGGAAACGTCGAACCGCTCCCAACTTCCCTGACGTGCCAAGTCAGGTCTGGGCGACAGGCGGCCCGCAAGATATGACCACGATCCCAAAGAATCTGCAGTGCTACTTCTTCGTTCTAATGGGGTTGTCGACGACGATACTATCCCTGATGTTTATTTCATATGAGGATCCGAGTAGCCAAAGCTGACTGGGTTCCTAAAGATTGCCGCGAACACTTCTATCAGGAACCGGAGATCGCCTGTTGGTACTTGCACCAAAGGAACTGGGGTTTGGAAGCTTCCTCATCTCGCGGAATTAGATTATCTTCTCCAGTTTTACGTGCCTACTTACCCACGAGACTAATCGCAAGCACACCGCCAATGACGGCATCTGCACTCAGGAATTTCTCAAGGAAGTGACAGATGATGTCCCGTAGCCAAGCGTCCCGTGCGGGATAATCTTGCTCTATTAGTCTCGAGGCAATTGCGGGATTCATCTCTCTACGGGGTTGGACTCTTGGTAGATTGATTTGTGCTATCGCCGTTTCGTTGGCCCGCGAGCCTGAGAAACCTCGGGAACTCCCTTGATTTGGCCACGAATTGGGTACAAACAACGACGTATCAAGGGTAATCGGAGGCGGTGCACAGCTGTTCCTTCAACCACTCCATCACAGTGGAAGCAGAGCACCCTTTATCGCCTATCGACCACTCACATATCTGTCCCACTCACGAATCCCAAGTAGCTTGTATCTACCAAGAAGCCAGTTCGCCTCCGAAGCCTTGATGATCCTGCTTCTGCATTTCAAATTCTAGTAGTTTGAAATTGGAAAGCAGACGTAGGCCTACGCGTTCTGGAGGATTAGCTAGGCATTGAGCTGCTGTGGTATGCCGCAGTTAGATTATCTGTAATATCGATGCCTATGTGAATTGTACTTGCTGAATGCACTCCCGTTCAATGCCTCGTCAGAGAAGTCAGGACCAGTACGTGTATTATCATAAATTTAGACCCAAATAATGTAAGAATTACTTTAAATATTATTGTATATAAGCGAATGAATAGTGTCCGTGTCGTGTTTAAATAAAAGTGACATGCGAAAAAAAAGAAAGCCCGATAAAAATACAAAACATTTGATACATATTGTCCTATTGTTTTTCTCTGCGTTCATTTACAAAGCCCAAGCAACGATAGCGCCAACGAATGCCACAATGGCACCAGCAGTTGGTCTCCAAGCAGTGATAGCCGCATTAGAGTCATCGTTATTAGCATTAGTGTTGGCGCCAGTCGGGTTAGCACCAGAAGATGAAGATAATCCTGGGACGCCGGTGCCGTTGATTCTCATGGCGAGTTCTTGGAATGCAGCAAAGTTGTTGGGACCAGACTCGACTGCGTTGATGGCGAAGACCATTCCCTGACCGCAGTGACCTGTTTGACCACAGTAACCCCAGATGGGAGCGGTCTAGATTGGAAAATCGTTAGTAAAAATAAACTTGATTGAGAAATGAGAACTGTACGCACGTCGTTGATAGTGATGGTGAGGG
>KB722741.1:980316-1004960 GCA_000349905.1 Volvariella volvacea V23 | reverse complement strand
CAGTTTATTGAAAAGTGAAGGACTTACAAGATAAAGTTAACAACATCGCCAGGAGCAGCGTTCACATATGGTGGCTCGTAGACGAATTGCCCTCGGGGTCCAACTTGGACGTCATAGGTCGCTGCCATAGCAGATGGAAGTGAGGCAAACAACGCGACCGCTGCGGCGGTAGAGAAGGATGTGAATGAAGGCGCAATCATGATAAATCGTAAAAAGTCTAAGGAATCGAATATGGAAGAAAATAAGGGAAGAAAGGTGAAAGAAATGATGGGGACTACCTCTCGCGACCTCAACGTCTTTTATACTACAAACTCGACGTCGAGGACAAATGGTTTCATTCTGCCTCAAAGACAAATGCACGTACAGCCCAATACCGTCTGAAACGCCGTCAATAACAGATCCATGGTGTGAAGGAGGCTGTTACTGTTGTCCCCGTAGCAACTGACATTCGTTCCTTCATTTCCGCACAATTGCCTCGAACAAGGGCAAGCATTTCATACCCACAATAGGAAAGATGCTCTCATGCTGCACAGGGTGCGGGTAGTCCGGAGATGAATAGCTATGTCATATTGTGGATGGCAAGGCCGCAGGACCGAAGGTATCGTTGATCAGCACCGCCCCCATTGAAAGTCAAAAAATGGCTTGCTATCAATGGTTTCCTTATATGGTAATGTGCCTCCCCGGTGCGGCCGGGAATGGATATGGCGTGTTATCGGGGAATGCTGCTGGAGGAGTTGCAAGATCCACAAGCGTAAATAATCTAAATGGTGTTGAGCATACGAAATTAACGATGGGATTCTCGGGGAGTGAGGTTGAATTGGCGCCAAGCCATATACACCACCTCGGATTCCGATGCTGTGTACCAGGTGCCAGTGTGGAACGTGGTTTCATGAGATACTGCGAAAGGAACAATGCGGCAGGTTGGTTGCCTCGTGTATCGCAACAAGAAGAATACCCGTTTTCAACTCTTGCGGATGGTTGGATCATATATTTGTTACTTGCTCAACACCTGCACTCACCATAGGCAAAAACGCGTAACGCTTCCTCAATCGAAACGTTGAGTAGGAGATTGAGGCAACTTTGAATTAGATAGTGAAGATTGTCAAATGACACTAAGGTGCGGTGGTGATATTAACTTCCATCGGAGTCAAGCAGCAGTGGCCAGGGATGTGTGTCAGTGTCCATTATCGGGAAATGTATTCTTGTAAACGCTGCAGTACCACACCTAGACTTTCTCTGTTCAAAGAAACTCGATGAACGTAGTGTCATTGCGCCCAGATCACTTGAATACTACGCGCAGTGCCGCTAGCTGCGGGGAGAATATTTGGTTTCGCGGCAAACAACGGCTTTACAGACTGTAATTACAGTACATAATGATCCCTCAAACCGAGCGTCCCTCTCATTCCTTGCTAGGATCAGACAACCAAGTACACGTATCAAGCAGTTCAGCCGCCGTGGGACGCTCCTGCGGATTCAACCGCAAACACCTCGTCGCGAGATCCAGAGCTCCAACAATGTCAGACTCTTCAACTCCCCTCAGAGACGCTTTAATTCTAAAAAATCGAGGAAAGTAATCGCCTTCTATGGGAGGATTTGGTTTTATATTCCCTGTGTAACGCAAATGACATTGGTAAAAGCACCTAGCTGAAAAACAAGTGGCGTGACATGTTTACCTGTCTCAAGATCGAGGAATTCGTCGGCCACCTTGTAATCCTTGATGAAACCAATCGGGAGGGAGTTTCGGGTGCGAGCGTTCGAAGAGTGTTGACGCGCACACATACTCGAACACCTAAGGTAGCATATATCGAGTATAAAAAACGAGTTGGTGCTACCTGAATAGGATTTTTTGACACTTACGAGACAACCAAGTATCCATATATCGACTTTTGCACTCCAAGGTCCACGCATTATAATCTCTGGTGGGCGATAATGCTGAGGACATATGTCAGATGTGGTTCTATGATTTATAAATTGAGCTGTACGGCGAGAACAAGACGCGGACTTGAGCGGCAAGAAAATATGATAACTATAGCACGCACCATGTCCCACATGCTTCATCCAGAGATAGCGTAGTTGCCAAGGGCTGGGACACGGCCGATTGTACTGTACCAGTCAAGCTTTCCTCTGGCGGATTTTTCTGCGAAGGATCAGATACGAGGAGGGCATTGATTGCATCTGAGGATGTAAATAATGGCGACCTGCACATTATGTTATCAGATTTGAGGTCTACGAAAGGTGACAAAGTATTTCAAATAGTGTTCTATTGGGAAGGCGTGAAACTTACCCGTATGAACGCAGCCAGCGGCATGCATTTCACAAAGTCCAATTACGACGTCACGAAGAATGCGTTTAGCTAGAGGAATTGGCATAAGTCTGTCATATCCCTTCCAGATATGCTCAGCGTTTGTGGCACATAATTCGGTTACTAGACAAATATGATCGCCGTCGTCATTAGGAGCACCTGAGTACTCAAAATTAGCTATGAGCTGGATGCAATGGGACGATTCTGAGGATTTCAGGTGTCGTAATATATCCAATTCCTGGAGCATCCCACTGCGATGCAGATCCGTAGCATGTCCCGTAAGTATCTTCATCGCAACATAGGAGGACGCCCTGTGATGGTGTCAGAGATATCGCATATTGCGCTGACACCCGGAGCTTACTCGTGATCTTTGGCAAGCCAGACGCTAGACTAGATAAACTCGCATAAGCAATATCATGGCATCAGCAACAAGACTCACATATCGACCCCACCCCAATTTTCTTACTAGCTCAAATCGATCATTGGGGCCAATTTTGTGCCCCAGGTTCAGGCAGGCCCAAAGGTTCCTCTGCAAATGTGACATCGACGCTCTTGCCCTCTGTGTCATCATGGAGGGTAATGGTAGTTGGCATTCTTCGTGCTGTGAAATGAGAGAAAGTTCGGGGCTCGACGAAACGTTGGGCGCGAAAGGTTGGGAGGGTCGATGGTCGAAGCATGTAAGAGTCTCAATTTGCCGAGACTTTGGACAGAAACTGGCGTTTTTGGTCGGACTAGGATGTTTTTCTGGCAGATTTAGGCAAAATAGCAGGTTTACGCACCACCGCCAATCTCGTCCCTCGCGCAGCTGGAGCTTTTTAACGACTTCTTGGATGTCTTTCACAGCGCATATAGCCATCCCGCTCGGTTTTGGTGCGCATATACCCAGCATTGGCACGCATACATTCATCTCGGACGTGTTCTCTCTGCCTTCCGGGCTCAACCTCAAGACGATTCTCTCTCTGGTCTCGTCATTCAAGTAATGCGCAATTGACGCCCATCCTCCGTCCCCTGCTCCAACAACAGTGCCCGCCAAAACCAACATTCCATCCCTTACTTTCCTTAACCCCTTATTCATCTCCTAACTTGATTACTGCAGAGGATGCCTATGAAGCTCGTATTCTTGCTGGTTCTAAGGCGGAAACCCTAAACTGGTAAAACGAAATTCGCGACAGTTTGAAGAAATTCAATATCTGGGATGCCTTCGCAACTCGCATTAAAACTCGCATCGTTCCATGCAGTTAAGCGAAGTTCCATTTCCTGCACCGTTTCTTCCCTCCACGATGCTCCCAATGCTCAGCCCGCCGATACCGGTTTCACGATCTCGGGCTGCATATTGCAGAATCATATCATGTCGACAACGCCTTCAATCTGAGACTCTCTGCGTGCTTCGTTCTCGGTCTCTTCATCTGTCACACCCACTTCGGGACATCAAGTTGGCTTCCTCGCTGTTGTACCATCTCTACAGTCTACCACCTATCCCCGCTGAACGCCATATCCTCAAGGCTATTAAAGGTTGATAGCACTGTTGACAAATTTCGATTGGATTCCCCACTTCACCAAGAACTTTCCTGGCGATCCTGCTCGTGGTGACCTTCCCCGGAGCCGCTCACTGGTGCTTAGATTTTTCTCTACACAACTTTGAACCTCTGGAGGAGGACGGGCACGAGGGTTACCTTGTAGATTGGCTTATAAATAACGAGGCTGACGAGTTACCACGCGTATAAGCACCTAAGTATGGAAACGAATGTCAGTTCTCGCCTGGCCCTCATTCCCTTACCATCTCAAGTCAAAGTTCAAAGTCTAGTTGGCGTCAGCCACAGTCAACCAACCGTCCACACCTTCACGTCTGTCTGGCACTGACATTTTCTTTGGCGAGTACCGTTCCCCCGCGGTCAACCGAGCCCCTTAGATCTTTGACCTCCACACATTCGTAACTCTCAATGCTTGCAGACACTTGGCATTGGTCTGACAGTTTTGCTACTAGAAGTATTCCAGGACTTCTCATCGTGCTGAGCTCTTTTAGTTGCCGCACTTGTGTCCGCATAGCAGGAGGATTTTTTGTCGAATAGGAAATTGATATATAAGAGCACTTGTCTAAATTTGATAGCAATTGTACTACAAATAGTATTACCGTTCCCGAGAACTTGATACATGAATAGTACGTGGATGGTGCACGATATGGGCTATCAAGCTGACAGAGGGAATAACTAGGTTCGCAAAGCCGGCGGTATCAAGTGGCTTGCAGGCTTCGTAGAATAGTTAACGACCCGGTGATTTGCTCAATCGGTAAGCAACCTCCCCTATGTAGAGCTCCGATTACGAGGTAGGTTTTTGTAACCTTTCCGGAGGCCCTTAGCCTCGATCACATGAGCAGGCATACAGTATACCGGGTCGAGATCTATTAAACCCGGATAACCCAATATCGAAAGACCTACAGAAACCAAAATCACCAAAGCGGACGAAAAGCCGCAAATTCACTTGGACGCTCCAAGTAATCGATGTTTTTGGCTTACCTGCAACACCAAACAGCGTATGGAAGACGTCGACCATGTCTCCAGGTCTGTCGGCAATCCCACCGCCATCCGGATCTTGCGCGCTCAATATAAATTCCTGCAGCTTCTTCGCGTCTATCCAATCGACCTTTTGTAGTATTGAGAGGGCGGAGAGGACCCAGAAGCTGTAGCACACGTCTTCCAGTTTTTCTGGTCGGCCGTTGAGACCTCCATTAGGGAGTTGACGTTCAGAGAGCCACCAGGCGAGAGTTTGCTGATCTACTATGTGAAGGGAGTCAAGGATCGCGAGAGCGCCGACGCAGACGAAGACTGGATGTGGGATAACCAAGGAACGTATTAGACAAGTAGAGGATGGTAAGAGCGATTGCAGGATGGATACGCCTACCTTGTGCTGCATGACTCTCCGCACCAATCGTACTCCCGAATCCCCCATCAAAGTTGCGGCACTGTTCAATGTATGATACAGTTTTCGCTTTATCTAGCTTGTCGAGTTGACCGAGGAGGGAAAGAGCGCTGACGGCGCAATACAAGAAGCGAGTATCTATTTCGCCGAATGAATCGCCTGCGAAGACTCCAGAAGGCTGCTGTAACGATAGAATGACTAAAGGTATAATCGGGTGTTTTGTAGCGCAGTAGATGGGGTCGACGTTAGAAGCCGCTGGGGGTAAGCGGAAGCCGTGCAGCAGACGTACAGTTGACAACCCGAGGGACGTCGAGTTTGTCCAATGCATCTTGCATTAGGAGAATTTGAATCGCGCTTAGGGTGGATAGAATGTGCGCGTCGTGTCCTGGGTGAGCACCAAATCCCCCTACACGGTCACGATAGATCCAATATCCAGGTTCAATGCTGCGGGTCCAATTGGGATCAAGATCGTACCTTCCTTGTCGTCCCAACAGCTCATGACAAAATCAATCATCTCGTCTCTGTCCAGGGCATCTTTGTGGTCCATTACATATAATGCGGTGTATCCCCAATAGATAGCATTGAGCCGTAGATGCGAAGTAAGGTGGTACGCTAGATCATCTTTGCTCTGATCATGATCGGGTGGCATGCGTGTAGGCTTAACATTAAGCATTAATTATCACACATATCGAGAGACTTGCCTCTCCTAACTTTTGTATATAGGAGACGTGGAGAGGGATAAGGAGCGTAGATGGTGGTGATGAATCCGGCATGAGGAGGGTCGGCAATGATATTTTGGATTGTTTGTCTACAACCTCGAGGGCATCAGCGCCGCGGAGTTTTCTTCAACTTCGGCAATGATACCTAGTTCAGCGAACAAAGCGGTAAGCCGTGGGCGAGAGGATAGCAAAGAAAAGCGCTTCGATCAAGAGAACATTCAAGGGCATATATATTCGTCTTGTCACAAACGGTTACGTTATCATATTTCCTGGTCGTAATGCCTACCCACGCTAAGTACCAAATCATCTATATACACTGGCAGGTCCATTGAAACACTATCGCGAGGTGCTTATGCATCAACCATATATTGGAGTGGAAAATCCAACGCGAGGACGATCACGAATTCATTACCACGAACATGCTGGAGCGCAAAGACTACAATCCAAGACAATGGGATTCCAATGTCTTCAGGATTTGCAGCGAACCTCCAGACCCGGCTCGAACAGGTCTGGGTCTGCATGGCCTGTCATATTCCAGAAAACACCGTTAGTGTTCTGCAAATTAGCGATAAACCGCAGGTGGATAACTCACCTCGTAAAATTCCTTGACAAGTTGCCCAAGGTGTCTCAACAACTCGACACGGGTCCACGGACCAATCTCTATGCGCTGAACAGGAATAACTTCGCTCCAGGGTACATGCGTATATCCTGGCCACTACAGAAGTTGCATAAAGGGTTAATAGAATTACTATGGCAGAGAAAATGAAGCTTACCATAACGGTGACCTTGATGTGCATATCGTCCAAAGTGTTCAAGACAACCTCGTCCTTCCCCTCCAGGATTTTTGTAAACCAACCAGGGGATCTACACAACAACTCCATAACCGAGATTCCTCTCATATCGTTGAATTCGTGAAGGCGAAAATCAACATTGTGGGGAGACGGGTTGAGGTTGAACCTCCCGTTCGGCACACGGTAGCGGTTATCGTTGTATATGGGACCCGATTGCTGCTTAATGGCTCTAACCAATTCGGCCTGAGTAGTAATCGGAGGATTGTTTCGGTTGTTGTTGGTCGACTGAGCCATCGTGCTCTAGAAATTGGGAGATAGGGGACTAGATGTGTAGCTTCTGAAACTCGTCGGGGTGGTGGGGGTGGGTACTCTATCCTCTGTCAGCAGGCAGCTTTATAGTTGCGCGTCATGCCCATCGACCTATGCTGTGCCTCAAAGCCCATGGGGGGGTTTACGTTATAATGGATCGTGGCAAGCCTTTACGCTTTGCTGAAAGGCTATAACAAAATCTCCTGCGCTTTTCAGGAGTCCCGAATCTGTGTTGCTTTGCTTCACTGCTGTTTATGGAATGGATGTCAGTATATCTGGAGCGCTAGACGTTCTGGAATTGTTACGCTCTTGGCGAAATCTCCATCCTAATTTCCTATTTATTCGTAGATCAACAATTCTTTCGATCAAACTCGCCTTTCATTTACCTGGGAAATGTAGATTGACGTAACTATGCGCTTAGAGCCCTCCGGCCCAATACGCAGTCCATATCTAGAATCATATAATTTTCTGTCATTCACTTATTCCTTATTGTCCTTATAGACATTTAGGGCATAACTCAAATTAGTAGCTCCCCTCGGAACTCGGGATCAAATCCAATGCTCTCTCACACCCTTTCGCCGGAAGTTTATGAAGATAAGCGAACCAAACTTGTTTTAAAAATAATTCAGTTCAATTCAACACTTGACCAGAAATTCGACGTCATTTTCCTCACCGATCACTACAAAGGAAGCATCTCGTCGAGTCAACACAGGCAATGCGTCTGTACAAAGGAAGCAGAGGTCGGTCACCAAGATGGCACAGCCCGATCCAAGCCCGTGTCCCGATAGCATATTTGTGCCTCTAATGGTCAGCCGCCGGCTTGGGCAGTGGCAGCGGTTGATTTTTTTTTTCAATACGACACATGTGCCACATGCCACGAGAGAGAAGAGGGGCCACGATTGGAGGTAACCAGGATCTAGTGGCAAAGGAATGATTTCCGCTGTCCTGGCATACGATGCTGTAGTTCTATGTGGTTCAAATCAACGAAATTATACTTGGGCTTCGTCCGTTGGCGATCTCTCTATAATCTGTGCGCACTTGCTGAGTGTCAAAGGTCGTTATTCGATACCGTTGTCGCGCAATGCCAATCGACATGACTCGGAGTCCGCTCGTAACGATTGAATCTCGTCGTGATGTCTAGTCCTGAGCCATTTATTATATACAGATATCACTGAGTCTATGTACAAAGGGTCCGTCACTCTCTCTGCATTTCCGCATTTACTCTAGTGCCCCATTTCAATCGCGCTGATCAATAGCGAGGTCGAGCGCCCACACGTTATCGATGGCGTGGCACAAGCCAAGCAATACTACTTCTTGCCACCTCAACCCGTCCTCGTCTTGACTCTCACGAGGAGCAACTTTCCATGCAGGCTTTGTGCACGTATAATATTGAGCTTGCTATTGACCGAGTAAGAGGACACGTCAGTCCGACCGTCGTGTGATAAGATTGGTTAATGCTCACCCAAAAGAACTCTTGAACGATCTTTCTCAGTTCCTTTGCAAGCTCTGCATGAGTCCAAAATCTGTCAGTACCAGACCTTCGAGTACTGATCTTGGTCTTGTGTCGCAAGTGACTATATCCAGGCCACTGTAAGAAGCACCAAACCAGCAATCCATCAAATGACCCGACAGTGCTATATAGGTCTACTCACGGAAACGACGACAGTTATCATTTTGTGCGGAATATTCGTGAAGACAGGCCCCACGTCGTTCAAAAACTCCATGATTTCAGCCGGGGACCTCGACGTTTCTGCCATCGTAAGTCCCTTCGTGAAGCCATCGGCGCGTTCAAAGATGATTGCGTCAGAGCAACACTGGGTCTCTCTTGTAATGCATGGGAGTACATCTTTGTCGAAAGGTACAAGGCGGCGATAGAAGCCTTTGGGAGGCTGCGCGACTTTGAGGGAGGCAATATGGACCACCTGTGCGTTCTTCTTGTCCCATTTGTTGTTTTGGCTTTGGGTGTATTTTCTAGCCATTGGGATTCGCGAGGGAGGAGACGAGAAGCCTTTCGAGGTGGGGTGTATGAAGATGCAAGAAGCGAAGCGGGGTTTTGGACCGCATGCTAGAGGAACTTATACGTAGTTGAGAAGCGTATTTCATCATTGTGGCATAGACTTTGTGGCTTTCGCGCCCTTTTTTGGGAAGGACAATAGTTATCCATGGCCGTGTCAGCAAAGCTCCAGTTATTCGATTTTAGTGCATACGCCAGTAACAATGAACTTATGAAGTTCCTTTTGGGTAAGCGCATTGGAAGTGGAAATGTAGACATACCTTGACCGGAGATATCCCCATTTCAACCTTCGATAATTTTGCTTCAAATGACCCTGGTATCGCTTGAAAGGCTCATTGGACTTAGTACTAATTGTGGCCCGATTCTATTATCAGAGACGACCTCTGGCCACATCGCTCCAGGCCACAGCACTGGGACACTGTGGCATAGACAGACGCTTTTTTTCTGAGATGCCAGGTAAGCGACCAAGTTTAGAGCGCATGTAGACGGCGACCGAAAGATCCAAGCTAGGTAGGATGGCCGGTACCGGCCGAGCACGTGGCAGCCCCGGTCAATTTGGCAAGATTTTGTTTGCCGGGACACGCCTCGGCCACGATCAACCATGGGCAAACGAATGGCCATTGGCATATCAGGAATCACCAAATTCCTCGACTCTATCAAGTCGGCTGAGCCTGAACGTAAACCAGAACAAGATCCAGCAGGCGGCCAATCCGCGATTTCGACTAATTCACGCAGCGCCACCGAGGGCCAGTCACACGAACCACCTGCAAAGAAGCGTCGAGTAACCGCTCAAGAGGGCTTTGTTTCTGGAGCGCATAAGGCGGAGTATACATACCAACCCGTTCAAAAGTACTATGCAAAGGGGCTAGCAACACATTACTCGCACCCAGCTCAAGTTCCAGAGCATCTTCAAAAGTGTACGTGTCCACCTTGGTCTTGGTTTTTACCGTTTGATGATCACTACAGATACGCTTTCTTCTCCTTCTTTCGTTCTTCTCCCGGCATAACCATTCAGATTACGCGCAACGCCTGCGCCTGTTCTCTTTGTACTCGGAACCACCGGGGTGCTTGCTGGACGAGGAAGGATGGTTTAGCGTCACACCGGAAGCCATAGCAGACCAAATCGCCGAGAGATGTCGATGCGATACTATTTTGGACGCGTTTTGTGGTGTTGGTGGGAATGCTATCGCGTTTGCAAAGACTTGTCAACGGGGTATGTCGTCCTCCGATTTCACATTCCCACTTTATCTATGTCGATAAAAATGGCTGCTGACGGATGCACACACCGCATATATTCGCGTCTTTCTATTCACAGTGATCGCGCTCGACAATTCACCCACGCGACTCGCGCTCGCAAGACACAACGCACAGATCTACGGTGTTGCAGATCGCATTGAGTTCATCCTAGGAGATTATATCTCATTCGCTGAATCCTACATCCGCCGAGCCTCCTCGGGGAAGCCTTCATCATCTTCACCACTCCAAGATAACTCGGCCCGCAAAATTGACGTCATCTTTCTCAGCCCGCCTTGGGGAGGGCTATCTTATCTCAACGATGCCCCACCCAACTCATCAACCTCGACCCCTGGACCAAACGGGAAGCCGCCCGGAGAAATCGCGGAGACCGCAGATGTGGAGGAGCACCCCACTTACAGTCTAGCCTCGATAAAACCCATTCACGGCTCGGAGTTATTCAAGCTCTCCAGGAAGATCACGAAAAACATCGCGTTTTACCTTCCCCGCAACACCTCCCTTGAGGAGATCAGCGCATTGATACCGGGGGGATCGGCGACGCCCTCGACGCTTTCTACCCCTTCAGCGGCCTCCAACTCTGGCGATATCGGAGAGATGGTAGAGGTCGAAGAGGAGTGGATGGGATCAAAGCTGAAGGCGCTGACTTGCTACTTTGGTGGCCTGGCTAGTGGACAGGAGGAGCTGTACTAAATAGCCTACAAGCAGTGTAACGACAGATGTGCAGAAATAATGAGCGAGTATGTAATTGGTGATAAAATATGCAGAGTCCATGTGGGCCGAAGAAGTAAAATTTAGAAATGGGGCGCTAAGGTGACCTGTATGCACATGCGCGACTCTACAACGATAAATACGAGGAGTAAGAGCACGGAGACAGCTAGAACAATATATGTCATAAAAGTATAGGACTGGAAGTCACTACAATATATCCACGGATAGGAATTAAACCTTGGGGTTTAATTCCCTAGCCGTTAGCTCAGTGGCAGTGGCAGTAGTACTGCTACGCGCAGAGTCCACTGGCTTTGCAGCTGACCTGCCACCCAAGAAGAAACCAGGATGGAAGAAGTTGAACGTCCAGATAGCGAGGACAATCATCGCACCGTCCAGAACGTCTGTGGGGGGAAATATTTCGTTAGGCGGAGTGAATCTCCGGATGACACATGAGGGATGACGTACTGAAGTATAACTCTGTGGTGATGATACGGCCATCCCAGCCGTCTTCGAGTTCGATTGTACGGTAGATTGCTCTGATAGGGTGGGTTAGTTACGCGAGGTACTAATCAGGCCAAGGGCTCTGGGGGAAATGATGGGGGACGAGGTGAAAACTCACCGGATGAACAAGACCAAAGTGTTAAACGACAACGCCCCGACCATCCACTTGACACGGCTGTCAAACTCCCCGCGCAAAATCGAGGCTTCGTTGGGGCGGTTTGTGAACGGCTTGTTGTTGAAGTAGCGATAGTAGAACTCGGCGGAGAGGAAGATGTAGATGACAAGGACGCCTAGAGTGGCATTAGAACGGGGCGATTGGGAGTGGGGAGATGGATTTGGCTTTACCGAGTTGGAAGGCTATACCAGCAAGCATGATGTGGCTTCCCTATAGATAGGATGGGCTTGAGTGGGTTGAAGCGAGGATGGTAGTAGTACTTACACGCATGATTGCGTCGTGGGTTTCGGCGGCGGCGGCGATACCGCCACCAGCACCTTGAATACAGAAGGAAACGACGTCCTGGGTGTTTTGTAAGGACCGTCTGCATCACTAGAGTTTTAGGCAGCGAACTTACTCCGGAAAGGAAAACGATGGCGTCTAGGTACAATACCAATTTAGTGACGGGCTTGATGTGCAGCGTCGGTCGATGACTTACAAAGCTTAGGACGGAGCCTACTGTACGAACTCCCGAGGATACTGACTATACGACCGAAGATGATAAAGTTTGCCGCGATGATGAATGTGGGCGAAAAAACCGTGGTGGATATTCTGTGCATCGTCAGAACGTCCCAGGACCCAACAACAAAGCCTCAGTGAAGATTGGGTAAAGTGAGTGACTTACTGGATCATAAATGGTATCCTATGACTGACGTTAATATTGCTCCACAGCCTTCCTGCCCATCCTAGAATTTCTCCGATGCCACCCAGGAATATCGTAGGGAAGACGAACCACGTTCTGTATCGAAGTCCCTGTCCTCCATGGATTACTGCGTCGGGTGAGTGTCGAGGAGATAAGGGGTTAATGGGAGGAGCTTACGAGTCGAGAGACCAAAAAGGACGAGGAAAAGAATACAGATCCACTGGGTGGGAACATATCCATACGGCGAGTGTTCCTGCTGTGGAGCCTCTTGCCTTGCTTGATGTTGCAGGAATGTCGAAATGGTATCAGACACAGCAGGCATGTGCAGCACACGTGAACGAGAACGAGAAAGAATGGGATGAGATGGGATGGGTGGGGAAGGGGGCTTGAGTCAGGGCGTGCTTGCTAATATACTGTTCTAAGCGATAATGCCCCGTGGGATGTCAAGTCCAACAAGGAGTTTAGAACACAACTCCCGCAGGCAACAGCGAGTTGAACAGAAGGTGCGGTTGTTTTATCAACCGGGATTCGTAGAGGCTTGGCAGCCCCGAAGAAACTTATGGGCAAGGCAATCCTAATAAGGTAGTGTGCCTGTTGATGGTTAAGAAGCGTTCAATTGTCGATGAGTAACGCACTTCTTATCTTTGATTTTTTAGGCGATCAGCTATTTAGATTCACGGGTTGGGGATCCCCCTAGTCAACTGGGGCATACGTTTGTGGTAGTTCGTGGCATATAATCCAATCATCTATTAGATTCATGAGCTCTCTTCTTAGTATACTCTATTCAAGGAGTATCGATCAATAAAAAGCGACGGACCTTTGTAACTTTGATGGCTATGCTGGGTAGCAAATCCCGGTATGGTGTCAATAGGCATAAGCAGGCTGAATAAGCGACGCATCACCATTGGGCAACGGTCGCCGACAGCTCGAGCACGAGGGTTTGGGACGCCGATTGATGGGGTTTACCCTGAAAAACGTCATTTTCGTCAGGTAATGCTGATCATTCCGGAGGGTTGAAAGCGATAGACTCCGGCTTTATTTTCGTTCACGCTGTGCCAACTTTCAGTATTGGTGGAAAGCACAAATAAGGGATTCTACATCATTTGGATGCTACTGCGGAGGCTGGTCAGACAAGAAACCTTTGAGGATACTAGTGCAGCGTACAGAGTTCTGATAGGAGAAATGGCGGCGCCGGGATATGCATACTCATAACTCATTCTGGAATGCTTCAGCCCTAATCGCTGGACCGCCGGCGCTCCTACCTCACTGCGGATCGGCCTCTTCGGTCGCTTCGGGGATGGGATATGAAGCTGAAAGCCGGGCAATCCTGTCGAATCTCGAGGTCTCGCATGGCAAGGTAACGTATCGATGTCGATTTGCTGTATCAAGGGTCTCGGCTACTTCCGGGTTAAATCAATGGATTTCTGGTATCCGAGTCACCTTAAAACAAAATACACAAGGAGCTCTGGTCTAGTTGGTGTTCTTGTACTCTGCCTGGAGGGTTGACCAAGCATCAGGCGCAGGTGAAGACAGCAACCAAACACACGTAAACTGATGGGTATGTTGGCGTGCACGCGGAGGCATCACAGCCTGCCGCCACACCAGCACCTCGAACGCAGCAGAAGGTACGCCCCATCATCCTTGACTCAACGAAAAGCAAAGTCGACTTCAGACATGGCATAGGTCACTAGTGCTGCTCTGGTACATTGTACATAGGCTTAAGAGATGTCATCTTTGGTGCTGGGGTCATTGGCAGGTTCAAGCATTGAAGCCGAGCGGATGGAGATTGACATGAAGATTTGGCGTTTAAAACGTCAAATCTGTCATCTTCTACGGCGCTGGAATGCGCTCGCTCCGATAAACCAGCTTCCCGAGGAAGTTCTCTTGCGCATCATGGTGGAACTACTTCCAGACAGGCCATGTTCACCACGCTCTTGGATTCAATTCACTCATGTCTGCCATCTGTGGCGGGCAATTTCTATCGACAATCCCCTCATGTGGACCACAATACATATTCCTGACATGTCCCCGTTCTGGATCAAAAATTTCGTTCTTCGTTCGCACAGAGCCTCTCTTGCTCTAAATATTAATTGCGTTTTTAAACCGAAAGATCCGATCAACACACTCTCCGAGTTAATAGACGCTGTAGGCCGTGTCACTGAATTCCACTGCTACGACTCTCGAATGCCTAGACACGACGTCTGGGTAGACCAACTAGACCTTTCAGCATCTCCACTGAAGAAGCTGACGATATGGAGCTGCGAGTGGATGTATAGGAGCTGGAAGCCGACTTTTAACCTGCAATATTTGGACCTCAAGTACAATCGCTTCTCTGACGCCTTCATTTCTCCGTCTCTCGTGACACTCAAACTCCAGGATTTGAAGATAGATAACCTCCCATCGATACCACGCTTTTACAGAATGCTGTCGTCGTTGACAAATTTGCGACATCTTGTTCTACAAAGGGTCCTTACGCAAATGGCGACAAAAACGAACTGGCAACGACCGCTTTCGTTACCTGATATCTCTATCCTAACACTGGAGAAGCTTGAACTCGCCCATGAATCCGAGAACGAGTGTGCAAAATTCCTTTCTTATGCAAGTTTTCCACATCTCGCTCGGTTATACATTTACCTCGACCCAGAAAAAACCTCACCAACGCTATCACTTCTCATCAAAGAATTGACAAGCGTCTGGTCCAATACCCAAGTTCTGACGGTCGATCCACCCAACGAATCACATCCGCAATTCGTTTTAACCACAGATGGTGTGGTGAATGGTTTCGAACTCCTTTCCTCTGATGACCCCGATGACAAGATGATTCGAATCATGTGGCCATCAGGTGTCACATCATTCTCTCGTTTCCTCGCAACAATTCCTTTGGACAAGTTACAGTCCGTCGAGATGGTCTGGGGGACCCCTTCTGAAGGTGATTTGGTAACCTTCATGTCGTCACTGTCGAAGTTCCCTTCACTTCGGCACCTCCGTATCACATTTGATCGAAAACACTGGCTATACACCACCTTCCTAAATTCTTTCCTCCCATCGTGCAATTGCATTCGATATGCGACCCATTTGCAGACAGGTCCTAATTCACCTATAAGGGCCTGCATGTCCTGTCGAGCGTTCGCTGCGTCATTCTTCCCTGATTTACGCTATTTGGGATTTCGTACCGCACCAAGCATCGAAAATATAGATCAGCAGTTGTTACGAAGGTTCTTGGCTCATAGGCTCGCATGCGGCCGGTTTGTAGATAGGTTGTCGATCTATCACGAGACGAAGGCATTAGGAGAACTATCGTTGATCAAGGGGCTCGAGGAGCTTGACAGCGAATTTAAGCATAATGTAGGAAAGGAAACTAGTATTACGGTCAAGTACGTTCGAGGGGCAGTATGGCGCTCCCCTGTCCGCGGCTTTGAATTCTAGGCGTGAGGTTGGTTTTATGCATGGCTAGGTAAAGAACTACGGTGAGCCGATTCATATATAAGGACGAATATTTCGTGTCCGCCCTCCAACATTCCGGTCCTGTGTCGTTTGTATTCAGGTTGCATGTAACTCACGTAACAACAATTATCTCACCATTTTACTTTTGCCTTTTGCTTACTTGTATAGGATCTATATTACCGAAGGCAGGGACCTCGAACTGCGGACAAAGATGTATGACACTACACGCGAGTCGAATGGGCACTGGTCGCATGGGCACAGCCCCTGCACGCCGTCTTGTGTACCGTGGATGTATTAGGAGACAGTTACGGCATCAGGGGGCCGCCTTAATCTGTCGAGGGGAGGGCTGTGTCGTCTATCCCGAACAGTATTTTGTTCACTATGCGTAGCATCCTCGCGGGTGAATCGAGGTCGAATTGTCCCCTGTTCTTTTGTTATCTGATAGCTTTACAAGAAATTCTTCGAATCAGCTATCAGAGAATGTACGGCCTCATGATTGTACAGCTCAGACAGGTAAATGACAAACGGCCCTTACGGCAATCAGTCGGTTAGCATGAAAGAAACGTTGGATATCTTCTCCCGCAATTACGCTCAGCGTGTAAGCCACCCTTCTACTGTGGATATTGGACTCAAGCTATCCTCGGCGACTTGCACGTTAACGCTTCACTTTCTTGGGTTTGCGGGACTCCGTGTGGAACCGGCTGTCAGGGTCTTTTAGAGCCACACTATGTTTTTTTCCATCAAGGTCGCGCGGCCAGCGTTATAAACGAATGGTGGATTTATTATGAAACGCAACAGGTCTCAACCCATGGCCAAGTAGCCAAATGGAACTGGGAGGAAGAGCTGTATACTGTATAATGAAAGTCCTGATTAAAAAAGAAGGCAAGAGCCTGCATCGTCGACTACATGATAGGCATTCTAGTAGATTGACTGGCTAGCAGTACCAGATACCGTCGTCTCCTCCTTCGTGTTGCTTGAGCCACTTAAGAACACACCGGGGTGGAAGATATTGAACGTCCAGATAGCGAGCACGATCATGACCCCGTCCAAAACGTCTGCAGAGGTGGATTATTAATCAATAATTAGGGCTTGTAGGTGAACGAAAGGGGACATACTGAAGTATAGTTCCGTAGTAATAATGCGGCCGTCCCAGCCATCCTCAAGCTCGATGGTACGATAGATAGCACTAACGGACAAAAGAAGTCGATTATCTTACATTTAATTGAAGGCAATGAGATAACCCACCGAATGAACAGCACCAAGGTATTGAAAATCAAGGCAGCAATCATCCATCCCATTCGGGTATCGCATTCACCGCGCACAATTGTCGTTTGACCAGCGCGGTTCATAAAGGGCTTGTTGTAGAAGTAGCGGTAGTAGAATTCGGTCGAGAGGAACATGTAGAATACGATGATCGCTGGATTATTTGTAGTTCGGGAGATTATAAGCGCTACTAAAAGAGGAGGCAGACGGTATAGGCGGACTTACCGAGCTGGAAGGCGATACCACCGAGCATGATGTGGCTACCCTACAGGAGTTGCAGGTCGTCAGCAAGAAAGTAAAACTTCAGCAACTTGACTACGCACTGTCAGGGCATCCTCATGAGTTTCAGCAGCTGATGCAAGTCCACCACCAACTCCCTGGACAACGAGAGAAATTGTATCCTAGATAGCTGTGTTGGTACTGTTGCCCCCTCACTTTCTGAGGAAAACATACGCCTGTAAGAAATATAATGGCATCTGGAAATGTAGCAGGTCAAACCAAGTCTAGGCGGGAATAAGGGTGGAACGGCTCACAAAGTTTTGGGCGCAACCGACTATACGAACTGCCTAGGATGTCGACTACGCGGCCAAAAATGATAAAACTCGCAGCAAGAATGAACGTAGGTGAAATGATTGTGGTGGATATTCTGTAAATTAATGAAAGATGTTACCCCAGCTCACTTGTCAGAGAGACTAAAAAATGGGACTTACTGGATCATAAAGGGTATATCATAAGTGACGTTGAAGTAGCTCCACAGTCTTCCAGACCAGCCTAGGATCTCGCCCACACCCCCCAAGAATACGGTCGGGAAAATGAACCAGGTTCTGTAGCGGATTGCTTGGCCGACATGAAGTACTGTAGCGGGTGAGTATCAAGAAGAAAGAGAGTGGTAAAAGGCACCTACAAGTCGAGAGACCAAAGAGGACGAGGAATAAAATGCAGATCCACTGAGTTGGGACATATCCATAAGGTGAACGTTGAGCTACCGGGGGTTCATCTCGTGTGTGAAGATGAGCAATCACGGAAAGGGTATTAGAGACAATAGGCATATGTAGCGCGGTGGATTCCTTCGAGAAAGGGGAAAAAGGAGACGAAGCGGTTGAGTGAAGGAGCGGGGCCAGCATATCCGCCTTCATATACCACCTGAAGCGACCGAACTTAGCCGCTATGTAGCATTTGGATGGGGTTATGCTCGATGCGAGGGCGAGAACATGATCTCCGCAGTAAACATGCAATGCACACACAAGACAAGCAGAAAGGATCGTCATCAGGACTGACAGCGCCCTGCCTCGATCTGCAGCGTGAAGCTATGCCAGCAATTGAGAAACTGAGTTCTTGATGGGTGGCATGGGAAGTAATTGCTGCGGACGGGAGCATACACGACCCCTTTTCTTCCGATTCGTCGATAACATACATACTCGTAAGTTATGACGATTTTCGTGCCTTTTGTGGCATGAATAAAGACAAAGGATCAGGATTTCAATGTCTATTGGTATTGTTAATAGTATCTTCAATATATGTCGCTTGGTTGAAGAGTCCATAAATGGCCTGCCAGATGTCAGCGCTATGCGAGGTAACATTTCCCGGGAAGAGAGGAACACGCCTAAGCAGATAAGCTCGTATCCAGACATCGCTAGGAGCGAATTACCGCCGGCAGCCCGACACGCTCCACAGTGCGAGCAATTGGGCCCTAACCAGTTCAGACCTGCTCGTGTATGCATCGCAATTATTGCCATCCTGGCAACAATTGCTGTTGCTCTTTTTCATATACGCAGCAAGCTATTTGGATTTATTGGTTGGAAACGAGTTCATCAGCGTCTTCGGAAGTTCCCGTCGGTAATTCCAGTTCCGAGTCCGGCCCTCTGCTACGCACAAATCCCACCGGTTGTTGTTTTCGTTTCTTTACTTTACCGACTCAAGGTCGTCCTGAGACCGGGCGAGTTCAATAGTAAAAAATCTCCAGATTTCTATTTCTTCTACTATTGAATTTGCCCAACCAACGAAGGCGTTGAATAGGCGATAAGCACCTCTGAAGGAGAAAATGGACGTTAGGTTTGATCTTTGTATCATAAGAGTGCAGCGCTTCCAGATCAGAGTGACAGTTCCTCGGTCGGTTTTACCCCTGATTCTGAGCTCCATTTCTTATTAAGAAATGATCCAAAACGGCTGGTAACTGATCGCCCCGCTTCTGGTGCTGATTTTGCACTCGGATGCCATACAACAAGAGTTTCATTCTCCGTTGCATCACCCTCTAGAGCTATACTTATATTGCAAATATATTGTCCGTTTTCTACGATTTACTGGAAATGATAAATTATGCCCATGTAATGAAGAGCCTGATTGAAGTGCAATTGGAGAGTAACCCTAACCTGAAATCTCATCTGGCAATCACATAATATTTTGAGCACAGCGACACAAAGACTGACCTGAATTACATTAAACGTGGCAAGGAACAGCAAGGCAGTAAGCAATGACAGCAGGCCCCTCCCCCTGCAGTCGGTTTGGCAAAGGTCGTAGCTGTAACCAAGCCAGTAAGTAATTCAATCTGAAACAATCCTCCCAACTGCTTCTATATACCGCTGTCGTATTAATGTACCAAGACCACATGCACTACAGCCTGTACAGAAGGCCTCACGCTTCTTCGCTAAAGCATTTGACTGCGCCTCCCATCCGTTCAATGGATCGGAGTCGTTCCAGAAAGCGAGTCCGCGCAAGAGGGGCATCGTCGTGGATAGCTAGTTGTTAACACTAAGAGTTGTCCAGAGAGGCTGTCCAACACGTTGGGAAGCAAAAAAAATGGACCGTTAAAAAGTTGGTATTAGGATGAGAAATGCTAATCAAAGGCATGCTAATCGTAACGAATGGTTGAGTAACGTACAGAGCACATAGCTCTGAACACAACAAAAAGACAGCTATATACTGATATATAGTACTACTAAAATACCTATATACAAACGAACATTTCTATACTTATAAATACACAAAGAGTCCGGGTAACGTTAGGAGGGATATCGGTCATAATGATTTAAGTCCAAATGGAGAGAGATAAATGGCGGCATGATATAGGAAAATTCATATGGCTCGTGGCCTCGAAAGCATCATAAACGCTCTAGTAGTTGAGCTGGCTGGTACTGCTGGGCTGCGACTTTGCTGGTTTTGAGGACGATGTTCCGTTCAAGAGGAAACCAGGGTGGAAGAAGTTGAATGTCCAGATAGCAAGGACAATCATCGCGCCATCCAAAACATCTATAAAAAAAGCGCAATGTGGGTCAACCAGTGAAACCAGCGGGCTGATAGACGGAAACGTACTGAAGTACAGCTCTGTAGTGATGATACGGCCATCCCAGCCGTCTTCGAGCTCGATGGTACGGTAGATAGCACTGCAAGTGAGTTGATATATCAGTTTACAGTTATTTGAGGAAGTAATGCAAGAACGCGCAATGCGCCGGCCTCGTAATTGATGCCAAGCACCGACACTCACCGAATGAACAAAACCAGGGTGTTGAACATCAGACCTCCAATCATGAGCATCGTCCGGGTATCGCAGATGCCGCGCACAATCGTATCTTGGCCGGCACGACCCATGAAGGGCTTGTTGTAGTAGTAGCGGATGTAGAACTCGGCAGAGAGGAACATGTAGACGGTGATGATGACTGGAGAAAAAATTCCGGGGCGATTACGTTTAGTTCGGGGTAAGGGTGGGCGGAAAATGGAAGGACTCACAGAGTTGGAAGACGATACCGCCAAGCATGATGTGGCTTCCCTGTTGTACGGGGGGATTTTGAGAGGAGGAAGAGACGAGTTGGGAAATTTACATACAACCATGGCACCATCGTAGTCATCGGCAGCGGAGGCAATACCACCACCGGCTCCTTGTACGACGAGGGAGACGATATCCTGGATAAGCAATGCCCAGGTCAAATTCTGGCCATTTTTAACGGGTCCATAGGGAACTTACGCAAGTGAGGAAGATAATGGCGTCTATTCAAAAGCGCATTAGGATTTGAACCGACTGGGGGAAGGGTGGACACTTACAAAGTCTAGGGCGCAGTCTGCTGTACGAGCTTCCCAACATATCAACAATGCGGCCGAAGATGATGAAGTTGGCGCCAAGAATGAATGTCGGTGAAATGATCGTCGTAGAGATTCTGAGGTCGCTATGAGTCACAAAAGGTCTCGTGGTGCTTAATGAAAAGATAAACTCACTGGATCATGAAAGGCATCTCATGATCGATATTGAGGTTGCTCCAAAGCCTTCCAGCCCAGCCGAGGATCTCACCGGCACCACCCAAAATGACCGTGAGGAACATGAACCATGTTCTGTACCGTATTGCCTGGCCGGTGTGGAGTACTATGTGGAGTCAGTATAAATAGTTCTTAGGCGACGAGGAAACCGTCGAGGCGAACGCACGAGTTGAGAGTCCAAACAGGACGAGGAACAGGATGCAAATCCATCGGGTGGGGGTATACCCGTATGGCGATTCGTCGAGGGCACCATTGTACGAGTCGTCCTGTCGTGCTTGCAACTGCACGTAGTGGTTGATAGCTTCAGCGATGGCAGGCATGGCAAATGAGTCGCAGAGGCCGAGTGGAGAAAAGCACTGGAGGTGGGGAAGTGAGGAAAAGTTGAGTCAGAGATTGCCCCCTGATATACTGCTCAACGCGGCGCTATGCACGAATAATGGAGGGCATGAAAAGGGCCACAACTTTTCCACATGGGGTTTACAACGACATTCCGCAGCGAGCCGGCAATGCTGGAGCCATTGCCCTTTGCTTCAACTAGGAATGAAGCGGTCTTGGCACGATTCGCAGGCTCGACACGAAGTAGTGACAAACTGTGAAGGGCTGTGTTGGAGCAGATTTGCAGGGTAGCCCCAACTGCGGATGGCGTACGTACAACCGTCGACAGATTCGGCTTGTGGGTCAGCCCCCTCGTACGTGCTGGTTTTGATCCCACTATTGCAATTTTCCGCCTTGATTCCGCCTTGCGACTCCGGTTACTACGAAACGCGTAATATCCTACAGAAAAGTCGTCTGAATATCATAAAATACGGCGAGCATGAGATACGAACCTATGCAGGTTCGAGGCTAATGGTGAACAGCACAATCCGGACGTGCGGATAGTGCATAAGCAGATTGTCTAAACGAGTGCACTGCATTCGGAAGGCGGAAAGCATGCAGGCCCCCATAAAAGCGTCGAGGACTTCCGAACACTGCGGAGCGCAGCCGTTTAGAGCACACAATTGCCTGGAGTTGCCTATTTAGACCGACCCTGCCTATCTATGCAAGGAAAACGTCACTTACTCGCGATTTTCCAGGCCCCTTACGTCTGGAAGAATAAATTCGGCATCCAAAAAGGCAGGTAGATAACGTTGGGATGTTGTTCAGATTGAGCGTTTATCTTTTTTTAACCCAGGGCGTACTGCCATGTGCGACCCGTTCCTCATACCCCGGATGCGGATGTGTTCACTACCGGACAGCACCACTGAATGCCTCGACATAACCGAATATCATGTGGTCTGCCAGCACTTCACCGCAATTGTCGACGACAACGGACAGCAGAGCGCAGTCGACCAGGTTAGTCTCGGTTTCGGTGGCATTTCTCGAAGGCGGTGGCTGTACATCGCAGATTGAGGGCGTATGTGGTCGAGGCCCGTGCGTGCGATTGCAAGGTCTAGGGGTGAGAAACGAGTGGCGCCAACGTGCATGCATGCGAGACGGTACACGAGACATGCGCACATCGTTCTGAACGATCTCAAACCCTGGCATTTCAGCGCTGCTCAACGTTCGAGGTGGCGTTGGGGACGAACGTGCGCGGGAATGCTTCGGGAGGGGTTCGGAGCCGGCTTAGTCAGCAATGCATTCCTTATCCTTATCCGCTCCTCGTCAACGTTACCCCAACCCGTCTGCTCGTCGTCGCCCGTAGCCGCACAAAGGCCCTCTTATCAAGCGTACGCAGCCTCCAGTCTCGACAACCCTCGCCAACTTCTCGAGCCAGCCTTTACGCAAGGGGCTGCAACACCAGGTCGGCGCGATCTTGTGGAGGAGTCATATCGCTCCTTCTAGGTCGCTCGGTCTACTGCACACCGCTGCATGACCCTACTACATGTTTACTTCCATCTACGAGATAAGCAGGCCTTCCGGCGCCTGCTCGATACCAACCATGATCGGGGTTCAAGTTCGAATGCCTCGATTAGCACCAGCGCTGGCAAATCACGGCCCCGCTCGAGCGTCTTGACGATGACGATGGGATCTCTCGTCAACACCAGAGACGAGCGCGGGCGGACGGTCTTACATCTTGCGTGTGCCTCAAAGGATGCCTTGGATTACGTGAAGATTCTGCTGGCACATCCTTCGATCGAGGTCAACCTTCCGGATATGGAGAGTCGTTGGACTCCGTTGCATCGGGCATTGTATAACGCGAATATACAAGCTGCGTGCGTATTCCAACTTTATGTACTTTTCATGTTACGGAATGACGGTTAGTTTGTTATTACTCCAGCGTTCGGACATTGATATGTCCGTCAGGGACTATGAGGGCATCACATCATTCGAGTTGTACAACATGACCATCCGTGGGACACAACCTGGCGCGTTCAGCATTCCTCGGACTCCTGTGAGGGCGGAGTTGTTCACGTGGGGGACGAATAAGTGAGTTCAAAGTCGGTGGTTTAACTCTTCCTTGACGTATCGCTAGAAACGCCACATTAGGGTCCGGGGATGGTGGAGATAGATCTTATCCTGATCACATCGTCATACAACCTAAGGAGGCTTCCGAAGTTCTGCAGAAGAAACCGGTGGAGGCGCGCTTTTCACCCATCCATGTCCGCCAACTCCAAATGTCAAAGTTGCACACGGGTATGTTACTTCGCGCATATAGGACCCTGAGCTTGTCCTTACTCGTCCGTAGCCGTCGTGACTTCAGAGGCTCAAGGCAATCTGCGTCTTTGCGGCTTTGGAAATGGAGGACGGTGAGTCTTGTATTTGGTATATATTCAAACACTATTCTAACTCGTCTACTAGACTGGGGCAAAACCAGCATATGCAGTACAGCCTTACGCCCCTCTCCAATTTTACGTCCAGTATAGTGGCCGTAGCACTAGGCCAAGACCACACATTAGTATTAACTGATGCCGGAGAGGTACTGAGTTGGGGGCTGAATAGATTCTCCCAACTAGGTTATGTAGTGGAAGCACCCCCTTCATCCTCAGGCTCTCGAGTAGAAGAACCCATTCAAGTTAGTCCACGCAAGATTACACTACGAAAGCACGTTGTAAAGGGCATTGCCGCTTCCAAGAGTGCTTCTGCATGCTGGACGGCGTCCGAGGTCTTGGCTTGGGGTGCCAACAATGGGCAATTTGGTCGGTTTTGTCGGAGGACACTTCGAACCTTACTCATCGCGTTCAATTCTTCTAGGTTTTGATAAGACCTCCCAACCAATTCAAGTGTATCCCCGAATTGTAACACAAGTCACCGATCCTGTGATATCCATCTCGCTCTCTGTATGTATCGCCTCACCCACGGCAATGCTCTGTGCCTGAGTCCGCATTCAGGATTCCCTTATGG
>KB722741.1:954237-980216 GCA_000349905.1 Volvariella volvacea V23 | reverse complement strand
CATGCCTTCTTGTCACCCACGAAGTCCTATGCTTCTGGAACGACCGTCACTTCAAACTGAGGTACTCTGATCGCATTTCCATTCTTCATCAATTCCTAACGTACTACCCCAGTTTCCCGGTATCCAATTTCCCAGAATCCAACAGATATCGGCCGCCTCACGCAAACAAGACGGGCATAGAGAAGCTGGCATCTTGCGATGACGTCTTTGTTGCTTTGTCAACACACGGGGAGCTGTTCACTTTCTCGCCCCCTTCTACTGCGGAGAGTGGAAAGGAGAAGGCACGGGTGGAGCCTCAGCGTGTTCAGGCACTCAAGAGGCAGTACAGTCGCATTCAGGTTTGTGAAACGCATGCTTGCTGGGCGTGGTGCTGACGCATATGTCCACGTTCTCCATGAATTTTAGGACGTAGCCGTTGGGCAGGAGGGCTCCATCATTTTTTCTACCGAATCTGGACATGTGTTTGTGCGCACGAGGAGCATGTCTGCGCCGACGAGCAAGACGTTCAAATTCCAGCGGGTGCCACTGTTACAGCGAGTTATAGGTGTTGCGGCGAACAATATGGGTGCTTATGGCGCACTGCGGCTGGAGTATACAGTCAAGCCGTTGTTGGTTTACGGAAATAAGTTTGCACAGGACATGTGCAAAGTCGAGCCATGGTTATATGATCCAGGCAAATGGTATAGCAACACGGAAGGGGGTCTAAAAAGGAAGAAGAGAGAGGACATCGAAAGGGAAGTCCGAGACGCGAAAATGGAGGCGGCAGCGTCCTCTAGGCCTGCACCACGCTCACGTTATTCCCATGACGACGATATCTCGGACGTCTTGAACGATGTAATTGGGTTGAAGAAGCTTTGTGGCGTTGTTGAGAAGGAAAAGGCGGATAGGGCTGGCGGAGATGCGTCAGCATCGAAGGAAGGGAATCCTTGGTCCTATTCGTATGCCTATGGCGCGGATGTGCTCGTCACGCTCTCGAACGGCGCAACTTTTCCCGCACATCGAGTTGTTCTTGCCGCTCGGAGCTCGGTACTGCGATCGGTACTCGCGGACGTGTCCACGTTCAAGGACTCGCAATCAAAGGTCTCGCTTAAAGCCACTGTCCCAAGAGTCGTCGACAATCACGGCCAAGGAAGGATCAAGGCGCATTTATCAATCTCCGGCTGTCACCCACTCAGTCTTCTAATTCTACTTCACTATCTATACAGCGACGAGCTCTACGCGATTTGGGATAGGCGAGTCTTCAACGCGGCGGTTGTACGAGGCCGACCTATCCATCAAGTCGGGATTCGACAGGAGCAGGTTGTTGCCGAGTTGTTGGATTTGGCGAGGGTTTTGGAGTTGCATCAGTCGGTGTTGCTATGCTTGAGGAGTCCAGTTAAGAGGTACCCGACGGCGACTTTGAGGAGGGATATGAGCGCGGTTTATGATGAGGTTCAGAGTATGTTCCCGGTGGAGCGTGAGGTTGAGGTGTTGCAGGTTGGAAGTCCGGGGAGTAGTCCACCAAAGTCTAAAGGGAAAGGAAAGGCGAAAGAGGTGGTTGTGGAGGAAGTACGCGAAGTGCGCGATACTGAGCAGCTGGATCAGGGATCACCAATCGCACCTGACGTGGTATTGGAGTTGGCTGATCGAAGGGTGTACTGTCATTCTAGCATTTTGAGAGCCAGATCTGAGTTCTTTGAAGCTTTCTTTGACGAGAAGATTTGGACGGAGAAGAGGGTGGAAGATGGTAACGGAATTTTGAGGATCGACTTGAGACATCTCAAGTGGAGGGTTTGCAAGTTCGTCATGAGGTTCCTATGCAGCGGAGAAGGAGAGGAGGGAGAGACTTTTGAAGTTCTCGGTGAGTGTGCACTCCACCACTACGAGCCAGGTACTAGATTGCCGTTTTTTGCAGAGTTCATTGATTCGATTGATGAATTGTTAGAGTTCATGTTTCAGGTTCTCGCTGCTGCAGTAAGTGACAATAATGCCGTTTCGAGCCGCATGCTAAACGCGAAAATAGAACGAACTTTTACTGGACCGACTCGTCGTTCTGTGCTCCATCGTCGTCCTCAAGTTCCTGTCGCTTCACAACGCGTGCTACATCTTAGCTGATGCCACGCACTACCATATTCCGGACCTGATCGAAAGAGTGCAGGAGTACATATCCGTCAATATGGAAGTCTTCCTTGAAAGCCGAATGCTAGACTCACTTCCTGCTCCACTGATCGAACAACTTTCCAAATATGTCGCCAACCAACAATCCGATCCCTCACCTATTACCAGAAGGGACATCCTTTATCAACAGTATTTGCAGAAATGGGGAGATTGGGTGGCGCTGCAAGATTTCCCTTCATACATCGTTCCTTCTGGTAGGGATCGAGAGAAGGATCGGGAAAAGGAAGAGAAGAAGAGGGGTGATGGCCAAACCTCGCCGAAGGCTATGGCAAGACGACCTAGCAAAGGTTGGATGAGCAACGTGGGGTCTGCGGCTGCCTCCCCTGGTGTAAGCCCAAAGCTTCTCCCTCAAGGGTCCCGTCTTGGATTGCAACATCAGGACGAGATTTTCCAATTAGACATGGATGCACCGCCTACTCCTAAGCCACCTGCGGCTTCCTCGACGGCTCCCGGTCCTGCGGGTTCTCCATGGAAGCCTGCTGTGGCACCTCGGTCAGTGATGAGTCTTTGGACTTACCTCCATAGCATTCTAATCAGATTCTCGCTGCAGGGTTGATATCAAGACCATAATGGCTGAGGCTGCTGCTGCGGCACAGCAGCAGCCCCGCACTCTTCAACGTCCTGCACAGCCCCAACCTTCCGTCGACCACGGGAGTCCCGCGCTAAGCAAGCGATCAGTCTCGTCTTCTACTACGCCAGCCTCGAGCGGCCTAGCATGGAGGACGCGGGAACCTGTACCAGTGCCAAGTTCTTCGCCAAAGGCCTCTGGGCCTACTTCATTCACTGCATCAAGCATCCCAACGACTCCGGGACCTACCTCAACTCCAGCCAATGTCCCAAGTACACCACCTCGAATGCAACGCCAAGCAAGCGCTGGCACTGGAGCTACTGCGAGTCCTGGGCATCCCGGTTTGGGACCGGTGATTACTCCCTCCCGGCAGGTGCCTTCTAAGAATGTGGCGGGTTCAAGTAGACGGGTAGCTTCGTAAGTTCTCATTTATCTCAGATTTTTTGTTAAGCGGATGGCATTATGACTCATTGTTTGACAGAAACCCTTGGACCATGAACCCCGTGGAGCCTATTTCTAAACTGACCCAGTCGACTGGGATGTCTTTCCTAGCTATCCAGCAGATGGAAATGGAGAAAACGGTGGTCCATGAGAAACCGAAGCAGTCGTTGCTGGAGATACAGAAGGAGGAGCATGATAAGCGTGTCGAAGACGAGTTTTTGAAGTGGTGGAAGGAGGAGGAGGAACGTGTGAGATCGGAGACGGAGTTGATGGAGAGGGCTCAGGCAGAGTCGGCATCGGCATCGGCGGCTCCAGGGCCAGGGAAACAGCAGCAACGGAGCCAGCGACATCAACGTCAAGGCCAGGATCAGCAACAACAGGGTGCCAGGCCTAGGCGCGAGTCGAGGAGAGCGTCGACCAAAGACCAGAACTACCAGAGTAAGAGCCAGACCGCGGATGCCCCTAATGAGGGTGAAGGCGGTAGTCCCGGTTCCAAGCCACAACGAGGTGAGGGATCAAGAAGGTCTTACCGAAAACCACGGGGCGGCCAAGAATCCCATCATAATGTCCATACCCAACCGACCTCTGAGTCAATTGCAGAGAACAGCGGCGGGGCGTCGGGGCAGACTCCAATGACCCCAGATGGAGGCCGCCAGCGTGCGCCCAGGTCGAAGAATCAACAAATTTTAGGCGATGCACCTGCTCAGACTTAGATGCAGATATGAGAATACTATCAGCAAGGTGTGCTCCGCTGGCGTTGTTCGTGTTCTATTCTCGACTGGTAATTCGAGCATAGCTGCGGCTATGCCTAACACAAGATCGTTGATTCCGTTATTTTTCTGTTTCCTCATATGCGAATCCAGAAATTTATGGTTATTATATCTTATCTCTTCTTTTTCTACTCGTATAACGCTCCTATGCCGTCTTAATCTTGGATACTATGCGTTTATGTGCCCAATAGAGATCATATGCTGCTGGTGCTCGCCACGATTTTGAGGGACGTCTAATGCTCAAAGGTAAGACCGCAATACTTCTTGACTCGCTATATACACGATTTCAATCCATCGCATACCTGATTGACGCAGCCCCACCACCCACATCCAACTATCCCTAACCTGCGGACGCTCGATTTGGTTTCATTGCGTAGTGCTGCACCATGGTACTGCTCCGGCCCCACACACCATCAATCTCAAGACGTTTACACCAACTAAAAAGATTCCGATTGTTGAACCTAAAGTCTTATCGGTGTCGGCAGGTAATGTGGATCAATCTGCGGGATCGGTTTGTAATTCATTTCTAGCAATTCACTATCATTTTTGTTGCGTGCAGGGCTGACCACCGACACCAGGTAAACTGGAATTCATGGAAGCGGCGAACGCTCGCTTTACCATTGGCTCACAAATTCAATGACTAATTAAAGCCAGTGCAAGCGAGAGAAATTATCAGTTTCCAGAATGGTCCAAACCAAACCCATGACAGGAAGACCTTGTGATGTCTGTTGCTTGAGGTCTCATTTATGGTTTAGGTTCTCGCTTTCTCAGCAAACCCCACGCAATGCTTAGGTGGCCACTGGCACTCCCAGGCCAAGGTCATGCAATCCGGATTTGTGGGAGACGGGCTAGTGTCAGTGACGGGTATTTCTGACTGCTATATAAACCCTACTTGGCAATAAAAGATCTGAATAAAGGTCAGCGTATCCCCAATTGCTTTCGTTCCTTTGCTGTCCACCCGCCGCAGTAGTTCCGTTCAGAATACCCTATCAAGATGGTCCTTCGACTTGCATTATCCATTTTCTACATGATGAGTATAGCTCTTCTGGTTACCGCATCCGCTCTTCCTGTGCAACACGTCAAAAGGGATGGAAGTTGTCCTAGCGTACTTGTGTGCTGTCAAACAGTCACAGACGTAAGTACCATATAGGTCATCAGCGCGATTTTAGCTAATTCCTGTACAGCCCGCAGACCCATCTGCCGCTGCACTGCTCAAGAGTATAGATGTAACCGATTCGACGGGACTTGTCGGCTGTAAGTACCTTAACATTACTACACCATATGCTCCGACGACGAATACAAACAGTGAGTTGCGAATCAATGGGTGACCCACAAGACTCGTGTAGTTCCCAGCAATTATGCTGTTCTAGCCTGACTGTGAGAATTCCGTGTCCTTTCCATTCACATCACGCAGAACTGGCTTATCATGGATTTAAACAGGGTGGGCAAACGGCCCAAGGATGCTTGATGGAAGCAGCGCCCTCGTTCTGAACCTGGTCCTTTGTATGTCCTTACGATGTTTCTGGGGCCGTATTTTAGCAAACCTGGTGACAGCAAGCAAAGATCCGAATAATTGTTCTTCCTTATTTCTTCCTATAGACCATTTTTGTCGTTTCACGTTCATGTATCACAGGACTCCAAATAAAATACAAAGGTGTCAACCGCCCATGGCGTAAACAAAGACCCTACTTTGTCACAGTGACTTTCACCCCGGTCTCGGCAACAAGGTTGTGAAGCTTATCAACCAGGGCAGCAAAAGTCTCCGGAAGCGACTTTTTGTCGCCGGAATCATCAATGCAGACCTCTTTCAAGGAATTCCCACAACGCCGAACTTGTTCGTCCGATCTGGCCTTTATCATATCGTGGATCTTGTCGAGGATCATCATGGCGGTGCATATTTGGCCATGTGTAATTAGCGCCCAGTCGAGGCGCTTAAATTCCAAGCGCTCGAGATGTGGAGTGAGTATAGCGCGTTCGTTTTGGTTTGCGTCTTGTACGTTGTCGGGAGTGAGTGAGTTGACCAAGTGCGTGAGTTGTACTGGAGGAAGGTAATGAGATTGGATGGTTAGGGTAGTTAGGGACTTTGTATGTCGGAGAAGCTGAGAAACAGCAGGGCCGAAGGAAGACACGTTGAGATGGCGAAGAGAGGAAAATTGATCAAACACGGCTGATGGGTCTGAGGACGTAGGTGTTGTGTGAATTATCCCATCTGATCCGTGCAGTTCCAAACGATCAAGTACAGGGAATTCGAAATTTGTAAACCAAGCAAGGTCGAGGTGGAATGGCGAAAACAGTCGTAGTCTAACCAGCTTGGGGAAGCAGACTGAGTAGGTAAGGAGGAATGAGGGAAGTTCTTGATTTACGATGATTGCGAATTGTGCGGTTTCAAGGTTGTTGCACTGGATAAATATATACCTCCACGTTAACGGGGATAGATTACACGTGTGATTGATTTGAAGGTTCGTCAGAGAATGGAAGGGGAGATTGAGGGATAAGGGAAGGTCAGAGGTAGCCGGATAACCGCTGTCGTGTAAGCAGACGCTTGTGAGCTGGGGCGAAGACAGCCACAAGTCCGGTGAAACGTAATCGATAGGTGCCGCGCCTCTATATACCAGACTTTGTAGACTGCTCATACGAGGCAGCTGCTCAAATAGCCCACATGAGACCTGAGCGCCATAGGAACTCCTTCCGCCAAGATAGAGTCGACCAACTCGAAGTGATGGGCAAGACTTGAACACATGACTCCAAAATCTTCGTATAGAAGCCATGTAGGCGCGATCTAGGTGAACTTGTGCTGGATCCCGCGCATGGCAAGGTGACTTCGAACATTTTCGAACACTGAGCGTTACAAGACAGCTTCGGGCGCGGTTGAGCCATTCTACAGAAAGAGACAAGTAGTCGGCCCAAACACCTTCGTCGGCGCATGGGTTCGGAAATACGAGTGGGCATTGTGTCCAAAGATGTGGATAGGCGACGGCGGCGTCGCGCCAAGCACGACAGACATGCAGAATGGTGAAGACATCTCTAGTGACTGCAGGTGAACTGCCGATTGTTGTATTAGCTGGAAATGGCGTGACAGAAAGGTTGAATATCTCTTGCCACAGTTCAATGGGCAAGGGCGACCAAAATATTTGATCTGAGGATGTAATTACGGCCTTGGTTGCGCACCATGAATGAGCACCGCACCGCTCTTACTTGAATGAAAGAGTGCCTCATACCTCAACCATCCTTTGTATTGCTCCCAACTGCGCGCCTTTGATATCGAGCAATGTTGCTGGTGGTTTTATTAATACGAGCTTCGATTTTCCTGCATTTTGAATAATTTAAAAATGATTTTACAGTACATTTCAGCAATGGGGCTACGCACCGTCGATACAAGAGACTCGATATCTTTCAACCGTTCGCCGCAACAGAACCAACTATGGCTATTAAGTGCCAGCATGACAGGCCGCATGGTCTCCACGATTTAGTCGACGTCAGGCGTGTTGTTTGGCCAAGCAATGATTCTTCTTCGGACCCTCAACTTGTTAGGACCCCATATCGGAGAGATCAAACTGAGCAAAGGCGATGCGCATTATGGTCTTGGGAACAGCGCGCTGTCTTCTTTTGGTTGTGTTCATTCGTAGATTGACCTTGGGATCGACCTTCCCGATAGTCGCTTGTGCGCACGGAGTAAAGCAGGTGCTGTCTGAGCGGGGAAGTGGTATGAATGCAGAGAGATTATGGTTAGGGTGGACTAGGTTCAAAGTTGGAGTGCTCTGTCAAACTGCGGATGATGGTACAAATTCAATTTGAATATCAACCAACCAAATATTTTGCTCCTTGGCACAGCTCTCGCCCCTGGTCGGTATCTCAGATGCGGGGAATTGATGAACTCATGACTGCTTGCACAGCTCTTTCCTCCAGATGTGTATAATAGAATGAGTCCGCTAGATAAAAATAGCTGGGTGCATATCTACGATCTAAGTTATATATGTCTAATAGCGTGAATTATGTGCACCCAAAGATCCGAATACAGGTAGATTACAACAAGGGATCAGATGGGCATTTCACTACATTCGTAACATCAGTGCTCCAAAGGGTGTTGGAAACATTGAGAAGGGTCGTGTGCATCAATAAAAACAGTACTTTTTTCCCTTATGGAGCAGAATGAAAGAAGACGGTACAGTATTGATCTTATTGGCTGAAGGTATGCGGATAGGAGAAGCAACCCAGGGAGCACCCGAGTTTACCTATCCATTAGACAGCAATAGCTGTAGCAATGTTCAATCCAGTGCTGCTACCCGATATATTTCTTCTGCCCTACAATGCTTCTCATCCACAGCCGCACTTTTCTCACTTTGCGCAAAAGTTTTCCGAGATGGAGGACATCAAATATGCACATGATTGGGGTAATCACTGCGTCATCCAGCTCTTGCACCAGCTTAACTTTAGACGTAGTAGGTCAGCGGGCGAGAGTTACTGAAATAAGGCTCTGCTTATTTAGCCCGACCCCACCTGTCTACTAGTCTTGTAATCCGATGGTGTGATGGACCGTCGTTCGGAATGACAATGGAGGCCAATAAGTATCAAACAAATGCAGAAACAATAGAAGGTCACCAGATGAATGGACACGGAATACCGAGCTCAGGCTCCAGGTCTTTTTCTCAAGATGAGCTGTATCAGCACCAAGCGCTCCTTGTGGAGTAAGCGCAAATGTAGGGTTATAGAAATGCCAGATTTGTGGGGTGGGTAGATGGGCACACCCTATTGGACTGCGACACCGTGACATGCAGGACGCATCAAAGACACCCAAGATGAAAGAGCCATGGCCGACATGTAGTATATCATAACCGAATACTAACAGCACAGCCCATCGCTACTGGAAGCTGAGCGGCAAAGATTCAAGGAGGGGACACAGTCACAGTATAACCGCTGGGCTTGTCCGAGTCGCTTCACTGTTCTCGAACTGTGACGCATCACGTAATGTGACTTCGCGTCGAGTGTGGACGCAAGTGCGCGCTTGCCTCCACATCCACTGGCATGGCTCACAACATCACACCTAATACTGTCACAACCTCTATGAAAAAAGCCACTCGAAAGTCTGCTGGGCGTAGACCTCCGCGCCTCTCTAAGACTGACCGTGCTTTATATTTGAGCTATCTACCTGAAAGCCCAGGACTCTCAGCTCAACTGAGCTCAGGTACTTCACCAGCTGATCTATAATGCATACCCCTGAACTCTTGCACTCAGTGCACTCAGATAACGATGAAGTTCGTATCCAGAAGAAACTCAGAACAGGATATCATGTTCTTTCCCATCCGCGATCAAAATGTCCGAATCCAAGTGCCAGTTATTGCGCATCTAATCGTTTCTCTGAGAGCTGGAGTACCCTCGAAGGAAGCCAAAATGGAGATGTGATCCTCCCCGGGCTGTTCATCGTGCAGAAGTATCTGTTTGACCCAATATCTGGGGTGAACAAATTGATGGAGGAGATGGAGTGCGTGTGAGGAAGGCGGACTTGTGGCACCATCTGGATTCGTGGTTTGTGTTGAAGGACAAAGGCGAATGAGGGGCAACAGCATATCATTTTCATGGCTCCTCAACGCTCGATGGGGGTCGTCTCATCGGGATTTTGCATTATAGGCTGCTTAAATCTGCACTCAACGAAGGCTTGTCGTGGCTGCAGTTGGGCAGATGGCAGTCACGCACATGCGGTACATAGGACGGTGATCCGTGATTGGGAACTCGTGCCAACATACGAAGCCTTATCCCCTCTCGTATATATGTCACTGGTACATACCAACTTCACGGTTGATGTATATCACACTGAGGTGAGCACTCCTCGTACATAGTATACGCAACCTGTGCAGTTACTTTGTCCGCTAGGGGTCTTCTACATATCTAGCTAGAGGAGTTGCTACACTAGCTTGGTCTCGCAAACTGTGGCAATACACGAAAACAACAACCATGGTGTCCATCAAAAAAGACACATTAGAGCGTTCCCGCAGAATGGGACTGTCCAAAGATAGCTCCGAGGTAATTCCATCATAAGTATAAGCTACCCACAGCATTAATCGGAAAACAAGGCTCTAGACGAACTTAAATGAAACACCTATTGGCCAGTGTAAGCCACGCAGTCTCGACTTGTTTAGGCACGAATCTACAATGTCAAGGTGCTACAGTCCTATGGATGCATCCTCTTTAGTATTTCTGGACTCAGCTTTCGCATGAACTGAGTGCTAAAGCCTAGAAGCTCGTCACCCTGCCAAACAATGTTATCGGCTTTGGCATTGACACGATTCCCTATGATCTCATTTTCCATCACTGACACCAAAATTCTCATCAAATTGATACAATGCCCTAGAGAATGTCAGCAAGTAGGCTGTCCTCCGCCTTGAGGTTTACTCCAATCTGGGGTGGGTACCAAGGAAGAATAACTGAGTGAGTGCCCGGCAGCATTATGGGTGTCTGGAGGTCATCGTGCTGATGTGCAGGCTCGTGTTCAAGCTCCAAGTTACAAGACGAAAGTTTGGCGTTGATAATGCCACGTAGTTTCCAGCACCAACGGGATGTTATCATTCAGCCCAATTGGGGGCTCATGCACCTGAATAAGCAACAAATCCAGTTATCCATAGCAAAAACGGAAGGGGTAAGTGACAGGAAACTGACAGAAAGTATCTGTTTGAGGGTTTCAGCATCTTCTGATATAATACACAGCTCCTCCGGGATAGCTCGGCTGTTGGAGTTGACTATGTAGGTAAGTAGCATCATACTGCTCCAGCGTGTACGCATGCCCCTGGGGCTTCATTCTCCTTCACAACTCCATCAAATGACTTGAAAGCAAGTTCAGTCAACCATTTCGTCCCTTCTTCACATTCATTCTCACGCAACCTCCCAATAATCTTGGGCTTGAGTGTGCCATTGAAATAGCTCCAAATGTCATTATAGGTAATCTCAGCACCAGCGCCTCTGATTCCATTTCGTTGAATGGGAAAGGGCAACGTGATAAGGTGTGTACGAAGGGGTGAAGGAAATATTTGCTTCTGGAAAATATGCTCAATAGCCTTGATGGGAGCGATGATTGCCGCTGAAGTACCGTACGAAGTGGTCGGAAACAGATTCTTCTGGGAAGCGCAGACTTTCGGCTAGACCTTTTGAGAAAGCAAGTACGAGAGGAAGGAACTATCATGAATTTGTCCGAATATAATACCAAGGGTTGTGGGGTATGCACTCACCAACGTTATCACGGCCGATTTTACGGCCTTCCTTGCTTGGTTTACCACCATGGTAGTATATACATATTCTACAAGCGCCTGTTCAAGTTCATATCTGAAAGCAAACTCTCCAGAAATCCCGTTTTGAGCATCGCCCGGAACACCATCATGCAGCTAGCAATATCAAAAAGAGCAAGGGGGGCTTTTCGCAGATCTTCAATGCGAGTGCGTCCATACGAGGAATAATCAAACGATTATACAAGTGCTTGATAGTATAACACAAGAAGGCTGTTACGTCCTTTGTGTCGAGTACTCCAGTTTGGAAGCCGTTGATGATTGCGAAGGTGTCCTGATAATGGGAAGATAACCTGACGTAGAAGCATTTGCTCAATAGTTGCGAGAGGGAACAAACTGAAATACATCACGCACGGTCTGGTTTCCCAATTGTCTATGATATCTCGGGCACCACCAGGTAGCCTTTCCATCCTGATCACAGCTCCCGAATCAGGATAATGAAAGGGATTTGACTCCAGGCTTGGGTGGCGCAACGACCAATGTGTCTATGATATTGGTATGTGGGTGAATCACACTTGTAATAGCCACACCACATCAAAGAGCACCTCGAGAAGTACGCGTCTTGTCTTCTCGGTCGTCCACATCTTGTGGAGTGTTGGCACCCACAAGACTAACCGAGTGTTGTAATGTGTCGAGGGTTTTATTTGTGCGACTGCAGGAACTAACAGGTTGGCCCTCGCGGTGACTGGTAAGAAGCGTGCTCGCTATGAAAATAGAGAGCCGCAAGTCCTCGAGTTTGGAATGAGATGTAGCACTAGTCATGATGCTAGTCTATATATGTATACACACAATTTTGTTTGCATGTGTGTGCCAGAGCCCGCAACACAGGGGAAGAACGAGATAGATCGAGGCTAACACACTCCCAGACGAGATGCAAGCAAGAGAGAAAGCAAAAACAAATTCACAATCTCATAAAAAAACAAACCAACAACAATCAAATAAAAGAACACATCTCGTGGTAGAGTACATCCTTACAACATCCTCCCACCCCCCATTCGTCAACTCGTTTTTCTCGCTTTCACCCCCACCCCCTCAAACCTCGTTGGGAATCAGAATTGCGAGCCATCAGCATCGGCTAACAACGCCTGAGCGGCCTTCCTAACATTAGCCCTCAAAGCCTCCACTTGCAGCTCCAAGTTTCGGATCTTTTGGCGAGCTTCGCGGAGTTCGGCGGTCAGCTGTGCGTTCTCCTCTTTCAACGCAGCGGTGGCGGTCTAAAAGGCCAACACATTGAGTCGTAGGTACGTATTGGATTGAATGGGAGAACTCACGTCAGTAGATTGTGAACGAGGAATAGGGCGAGATTCTTGAGGACTGGAGATGGGCGAGTCTAAACGGGCAGGTGGCGGTGGCGAAGGAGTACGTTGAGCAACAGGAGGTGGAGCTGGTGCGGGCGCGGGTGCAGGCGCAGGAGGCGGAGCAGTAGTGACAGAGGAAGCGCTGAAGGAGCGAGCAGGGGCAGGATTAGAGGCAGGCGGTGATACAGGCGGAGGTGGAGCAGCAGCAGTGGAAGCAAATGTAGCTCCGGATGCGAGGTCAACGATGTTTCGGGGTGCGGTTTTGCCGTTGAAGAATTCTGCTGCGGAGAGCGAGGGCTCGGAGGACGGGGCTGGTGGGTAGATGTCTGATTGGAAGGAGTCGGCCTGGATGGAAGGGATTGGTGAGTTTATTGGGACGAAAGAGTGGTAGTGGGTTTACCTTTCGAGGGACAATAAAGGCGATAGGTTCGATTGTGCTTCCGTGGACCTTGTACGCACGAGCAATTTCGCATTCGTTGACGTTGAGCGCGCGGCGGGGCAAGAAGCACATCCCGCGTTGGGGATCGGTGGACTTGTGCTCGGAAAGTGCGTGAAGTGCATCAGCATCGTATTCGTAGTAACGAATGTTTCCGTCTCTGAAAGTGGAATCAATGGACGGTCCAATGAACAAGGAAGATACCGACTAACCCCTTGCCAGCTATAGCCATATTGTCAGCGAATCATCTAAACGTCGCGGAAGGAGTTACATACCAAAGAAGAGGATATTGTTATCACTCCAGAACGGCATGAGAACACCAGAAGATTGATCCACGGTGATCGTCTTAATGTTGGACAAACCGCCTGTTTCCCAGATCCCAACCTGGCGATCTGACATCCTACTGAAACCGGTAGTGGCAACTCTATCTAAATCACCCAACCACGTTATACGAGAGCCCTTGATCCCGGAGTGACCATCTCCGATACGGACAGGATCGCCACCGACTCGGGGATCGAAAAGACGCAGCTTCTTGTCCCTGGAGGTGGATGCCAAAATGGTACCCGTAGAGTTGAAAGCGAGACTCTGAATGGCGTCTCCATGCGGACCAAGGGTCACGCGGGGTTCTTCGGGGTTCGCCAGATCCCACAACTTGATCGTGTGCTCTCCCGACGCGCTGGCAACGACGTTGGAGGCTGTTGGGTGGAACAACACCTGTCCAATTTTTCGGGGAGAAGCGTCAAGTCGTAGAACCGGGTCAAAATCCTGAGGCGCCCATCCATCCGCACCCCAACCCTCAAATGCAGCGGCATCGACCTTCCAGATCATGACCTTTCCATCTTCACCTCCGGAAGCAACGATGGAGTCGTTATGTGGCGACCAGTCTGTATCAAGGACTGGTGCAGTGTGACTGCGAGCCAATGGGAGACCATCGGGCAGCTTATGAGGGAATCCCGGAACTCCATGGAAAGGTGAGGGCAGAGGAACGATAGCGAAGGCCCCGCCTCCGGACGCGTTCCAGTTGATACTGAGGTATTTCTGAGGGTTTGCGTTCAGAAAACGTAAGGCAGATGTAATGACACGTACTCACCGCCGAAGCAGACACAAAGTTAGTATCCCAAGCGCTATTGGTGACCTTTACATTCTCAATGTTATGCTCCTTCTTAGCCGGCTGGCCAAAGACATGTCTATCCGAGCGTCAGATGCGTCGTCGCCGCCGCCCATCGCGCGATGCTCACCGATACTTGGAGGGACGGACGAAGCGGGACATGTCAGTGGTCGTTAACGGAAACTGGGAAAGCTGATAATCGCAGCCAACGCGCTACCCCTTTCTAGGGTTAGGGTCCGGAGTAAACAAACCAAAATAACACGCTTAATCCAGAACTCCGTGCCATTCCTGGTCAAGCTCATTCTCCACCATGTCCCTGCTACGGTCCTTGCAGCTTTTGCGGTCGACCTCGACATCTGGACTTCGGTCATGCAGAGCCCCCTTGCTCGCAGGGATGTGCGCGAGAACGTATGCCGCATCTGCGGGGGAGGTAAGCCCGACACACCTGATGCTGCGTTGTGCTGAAAACGGATCAGCTGCGACGCACTGGTCTCTACGATTTCCATCTCGAAAATAATGCCAAAATGGTACCTTTTGCTGGATACTCCATGCCATTGGCGTACGGCGAAGTTGGGCAAGGTGAACATTGTCACCCAACTATTTTTCGCCCAAACGTCCTTTCGTTAACGCCTCGAATGGTCCTCTTCAGTCGCAAGCCATAACCACGTCCGAAACAGTGTTGGACTGTTCGACGTTGGGCATATGGTCCAGTCAAAGTTTGTGTCTCTCGGTCGTGTGTATTAAATTTTGTGTGTTGAGCGGACGGATCATAGCTTCCGAGGCCAGACCGCAACAGAATTTTTGGAATGGTTGACACCATCCTCTTTATCACCCCTTAAGCCCTACACATCAACACTTTCTGTGATACTCAATGAAAAAGGAGGGATTATCGACGACACAATCATCACCAAGCATGCTTCTCACGCCTACTACGTCGTTACAAATGCTGGACGTCGCGATCGGGATCTCGCTTGGTTCAAGGAGAAGCTGGAGGAGTGGAACTCGAGTGAGCGTGGAAAGGAAGGTCCTGTGGAACACGAGGTGTTAGAGAACTGGGGTCTCGTCGCTCTTCAAGGTAAGCAACACAACCCCACGCCTTCAATCCGGTTCTGAAGCTTGTCTTTCAATAGGCCCTCAGGCCGCTACTTATCTGCAGAATCTTACCTCTTTCGACCTCAACAAACTCACATTCGGAAAATCCGCCTTTGTCCCAATTGAGGGGTTTAATCTCCACGTTGCTCGTGGCGGATACACAGGCGAAGACGGTTTCGAGGTAAGTCGAACTATCCCACCCTGGTTGTTCCGTGCCCCCTACTCCATTTAGTAACTCCTCCTACACGATAAAACACGGATCTCAATGCTCTCAGTAGATCTCCATCCCACCAACACAGACTATTGAAGTCGCAAAACTGCTCTCCAAGAATCCCGTACAGCTAACGGGCCTGGGAGCACGAGACAGCCTTCGTCTCGAAGCCGGAATGTGTCTTTATGGTAATGATCTGGATGAGGATACAACGCCAGTGGAGGCTGGCCTGACTTGGGTAATTGGTACGTCACGCTAGTATTCAGCCTTCCAGAGTCCCGAATGACATATACCATCTAGGCAAGGATCGTAGGGAGAGTGGGGGGTTCATCGGGTTCGAAGGTGTGAAGAAACACCTAGTAGAGGGTCCTCCTCGCCGAAGAATTGGATTAGTAGTTGATGGTGCACCGGCTCGACGTATGACCCCTGTCTCTTTGCTCCAATTCTACTCTTAGCTAACGGACTCCCGCTATGCAGAGGGTGCCAAAATCTTTGCTCCGTCAGGCGGAGACCTCATCGGTACGTAGCATCCTCTCACCTAGATCTGGTTTTATCTCTGACCGTTCTCCAGGTACCGTAACGTCAGGCATCCCGTCTCCCACAGTAGGCAAGAACATCGCCATGGGATACGTCCAATCGGGATTCCACAAAAAGGGTACAGAGGTCGAAGTCGAGGTTAGGAACAAGCTGCGAAAGGCCGTGTTGACGCCTATGCCGTTCGTTAAGCCTAATTACTGGCGAGGCGAGGCATGAGATGAATCGCCGGTTAGTCGTCTCAGCGCGCTTTATAGTATGCAGTGTGATGTGGGTGGATAGTTTTCTGATACAACTGATTTGACTACATCGCGAGCCTGGAGGACACTAGTTTGACTCATAACGCTCGAGGTGCCAGGGTGGTATGACTCGACTAGCTCTTTGTCTATGAGAAAGTAGTATCATGGGACTGTGCGCTTTGTGCTTGGTTCAGCCGTCACGGTGGTCATGTCGATAGAATGACGTATTGATGCAGCTAATGGGCAGGGAGTCACTCGTGAATGACGCCAGGAAGGCAGCAGTACTGATAGTAAATAGCGAGGGTGGACGTGGCCGGTGATAGAAGAGCTTGCGGCCGTAAGTTGGGCAGTGAATGAATACACGACTGCATTTACGATCGACCCTCTGTCGATTCAACAAAAATACATCACAACTACTGCGTCAACCTCCTCGGCAACTCCAAGTCCTCTGGCCCAAAACTATCTGGCAACAACTCGGCGAGTGTAGCCTCCCTCACACCACCTTCCGTCAATTTACCGACTTGTCCTCCAGAATCGACGGACGATGGGTAATCTGCTGGGATGAGCAGGATGGGCATTTCGAGTGCGCAGAATTCGCGGATGACTTGGCGACACATTCCACAGGGCGAGATTGGTTTGGCGACGTTTCTGGGGGATGGGGTTGGTGTCGTTGGAGAGAGTGAGGAGAGGTGGGGACGTACGTGACAACTGCAAGCCCGGCAAACGACCTTGTGCCCTCGCTCTGAGCACGTCCAAGTTGTACTCAATTCACCCATATCCCTTATCGGGTGCTGGCACTCACCACAGCCTTTACGATAGCAGTCCGCTCCGCACAGATCGTTCCACCTTCAAAGATATCACGTCAAACTACTCACAGCTCCGTAAGTTTAGCCATACATACCGTATGAAGCGTTCTCAATATTGGCCCCTTTGACGATTTTACCATCAGACGAGAGGAGCGCCGCTCCCACAGCGAACTTGGAGTATGGGCTGTACGTCCCCTTCTTAGCTATTTGAACGAGCAGTATGGCAGTTATGTCGACCGCATTAGCTTGGTATGTATATCTCGTACACACCCTCGAAGGCAGCTTTGATTAAAGCTTGCCTATCAGCGTCTGGAAGGGCAGAGCCAGTGGACATGATAGTGGGGTGAGTGGGGCCGCGCTCAGGGGGTTATCTTATCAGGAAGCTCTTGACAAACAAAGCCAAAGTTGATGCAGCCCTGCTCGAGCCAGCCATTTCCACATCAAGTGCTTTTTGACTTGTTCCGGAGCGCAAGCGCAGGAATGGGTGAGTGCGAGAAACCTATCCAAATGTGTATGCGAGCACAAAAGAAAGGCCGTCCGAAGCTGAAAAACGAGGGTACGCCAAGTACCAGGTGCGTGCAACAGTAACTATAGTACACTAAATATGCGGAAACATGGAGACCCAGCGGATAGTATCAAATGCAGATGGCGGGAGACTACGGAGGGTCGTAAATGCCAGCACAATTATGACTAAGCGAGCGAGAATGAATGGTATGCTACCAACATAGAAGACGAAATAAACCAGATTTTCCTCTTGGCTTTTAAATTTCTCGAGAAACGCGTTGGATTCCGCAAAATGCTTGTAGCAAAAATGCAAGCAAACGGCGAAAAAAGAGGCTGCGGGAATCAGAGTAATGGCGGTGGATGAGATCGTCCACAGCAGCCGCTCCTCCTTGGTAGGGAATTCAAAGACAGATGCCCAGCCTACGCAATGGATCCCTCCAAAGAATATCGCTGCAATAGTGGAACCGAGAATTGCACCCAGGGATCGGAGAGGTCTGACAGTATCGTCAGTTGGCTTTAGTGCTTTGTTAAATTGCGAGGTATGGTAGGTGTCGACGTTCTCCACTTTATATTCCTGTTCTTCGCTGTCAGCAGGCCTGTAAATAACCACTTTCTTGCAGATTTCAGGTTCTTCAAGTCCAATCGCATCCATTAGCGGATTTATAAGGTACGACAATACGCCCGTGTCTCTTAAGATTAGCTTCGTGGCGCCTTTCTTTGCAGGCTGAACAGACGCCTAAATGTTGAGCGTTTGACGTCATCATTTCCGACGAAAGAGAAACTCACGTCTCCCTGTGACGATGTACCCTGCTGACCAGAAGCCTCTCCTTGCGTCTGTGTTTGACTTTCCGTTGGAGCGTGCTCGCCTAGATCCCACCCTTTTAGCTCGAAATCAGGCCCAGTTGCCGTCTTCCCTTGATAATCCAAATAAATCGGAAGGCGAACGTGGTGCGGCTTGTTGTACCAGACTATCCAGGTAATCATGTTAAGAATGGCGAACGCCAGCGCTGTCAGTTCGAGCATCGTGACGTTGAGGTGTGCAGCGAAACGAACAGCGCATTGGATGAGGAACCACGATGTTTGGGCTACAGCAATTACCATAGCCATCACATCACCCTTGCTTCGGTGCTTGATCTCTTGCTCCGAGACTCTGAGCATGAATGTCGCCTGATTAATCTTCTCGACAGGTTGTTCCCCTTCCTTCGCGTCATTTTCCTTCTGAACCGGGTTTATGAGGTTTTCGAGCATCATGGGCGTGAGTACTTGGTAGTAACGATCCTTGATATTGATCATAAATCCGCCCATTTGCAAGAAAAATGCGTGAGTCATCGTCCACTGGGGTATCTCTTTTCTATCTTACAGGACTTGAGTGGAAGTGCTTTATAGGAATATGAAATGATAGCGTACTCTTGAAATGCTCAAAAATCTCGTGTGCAGCTTTCCTCTGCATCACTGCCCACAATATCATCATATCCGGTCCCAAAACAGCGTAAAGCGTCAGTTGAAGTCGTTCTTGGAAGACTTCTCTAGTAGTTGATCCCGGGTTGGGTACATTTGGATGAATGGCGGAATAGGTGCACGATGCAATAGTGACGATAGCGCTCCAAACAATGTTGAACAAGGGGCGCCGAAAGTTCTGATCCACTTCGATTGCTAGGGTGGACTCAGGAGATTGAGGTAGGGGAAGAGCGGCGGTGCCAGCTAGGTGAAGGAATAGGGAAACGAGGGTGTGCATCGTGGGAGTCACAGGGTACTCCAAGAATGCAAATATATCTTATATGTCTTAATCTAATTTTCAGTAAGCCCTACATTTGCTGAGTTAAGGTTTGAGGGTGCCGACGATATGAGAAACTCTAACGACCAACCCGTCATAATCGAGGGAAGGATTGACCGTGTTGTACCGGGAATATCACCGGTCAATCGTCACGAAGAGAGAATGAGGTGCTTAATGGGTCACCAACTGATTCTTGTGCGTTGCACACCATGAGTTATGTGACGCGTTCTGATGGAAGAGTGGGTAATTAAATCTCTGCCTTTTGCACACCATCCGCGCAGCTGCAGGGTTGCTTTAATCGATGAATTCATACTGTAATTTCCGGGCGCTAATTCATTATGTGGCTGATGGTACCTATAATATAGCTTCCTCAAAGTCCAGAAGAAACGTAGGTAATTACCAACATCGCTTGGAATCGTATACCGCACGCAACATTTTGTGGAAGGGATGCCGCAGCGTTAACGATTGTGCGTTGTCTAAATGAGGCCCGAGGCGTCAATTTTTGGCAAGACTTGGCCGCAGGATCAGGCCTGCCTTTGCTCGATTAGGGTAACGAAAAGCCTTTCATCAAGGTCAGGAATCTCACCTATCGCAGCACACTTTCTAGATGGGCTGATTTATCGGAAGAACTAGAGAGCAATTGAACGGCGTTTGCTGTGCATCCAAGACCCAGGGAATCTACGGATTTCCAGTGACTCTGTGAGCCTGAGCACCCGTATATTTGGATTTCCAAGCATTGCAATCAACTTCCAGGACAGATACTGGTGCCCGAGATAACTTCACTGTAGTGCAGCATACTCACCAAGTCTACTCAAATGTTAACGACTGGAATGGCCACTCTCCGGTAACCCTTTATCTGCGTCAGATTTATGTAATGTCAGACGGTATGGTGGTATCTGTATTTTAGGGAACGTAGAGAGACGTACAAACCTATAAGGGTTGGCGCATTGGCAGGAAATCGAGGTACTCATAGTTCCCATTCAATTAATTGAAACTTACATACATAAGACAGGGCATGAGACCCCACTATGCGGAGTTATGTGCCTAGTGTAGGGAATCACGTAAAATCGCATATACGAATGTAAGACAAGTCCCACAGTGATAAGCCAGACATCATAACCATGATGCGACGACTGAACTTGCCTAGGATAGCCCTTGTATATTATCACATTCGACTTTATTTTACAATCGAGAATATTCATATCTCATCAGATTGAGATACAAGGCCAGATCCAGGCGATCCGAAGGGACGACCTGGATTCCAAGAACAATGGGGCGTGGTGAAGGCGTGGCGATACATGATGGTGGTCCCCGAGTCACGGAGTCTTCATCGATTCACCGTTTCCGAGGTTGGCTACAGAAAAAGTAGAGTTGTACATCTAAGTTCTGCTGATAATCATTCTTGAAGGGAATAATGGATTCGATATATCTGAAGCGCACCCATGAGATTCATGTGTAGCAATGGAGACCGATTCCCGAACTTATGACCGAGGTTGTCATTAGGGGGGCTCAAAGTTCGCAGGTCGCAGACGCAGAACGGCAGGGTGACAGTGCAGATGTCACAAGCTCGCAGTTAAGGTCTCTTCCCCTTTGCCACGCGTACGCTCGGCAAGCCTCAAAGTGGCAACGAGGCCATATAGCGAATTATACCCTTATTCCGTTGAGGCGCTCGTCCTTTCATGGCCCAAGATGTGTTTATAGACTATTTTAATTTCATTTCGAAAAAAATAATGGTTATATTAGCACTGTGGTCCACAATTTTGTGAGGATTCTGGATGTTGCAACGTATGTGGCATATATGGCTACAAATTAAGGGACAAGCGCCAGCCACTCTGCGACCTGCGAACTTTGAGCCCACTTATTGAGGAAGCTGTGGCTAGCGGTTGCCGGTTCAAAATGCGCAAGCAGAAAGCTCTTGACAAGCAAGTCCAAACAAGGATTCTCTCTGCGCCCAACTCACAGAGCACTAGGTACTAGACAATTAGTCCAATTCCACGTCGCTCGTATACAAACGCAAACAATTCAAAATGCTAGTGATTGAGGTAGAGACTAAATGTGTATTTACCAAAGATTGACCGTGAATACAAGGATAAAGGTGGGCTAATTCCAACATAACTCATAGAAACCATTTACATAGGTCGAAACCGAAATCACGGTGCTGAAATCCCGTGTTAGAGGTTCAATATACTTATATGTGGGGTAGCATAGACACCCAGCGGATGGTGTCATAGGCGGAGTCCGGGAGATGACGAAGGGTCGTAAATGCCAAAACGATCAATACGATACGAGCGGCGACGAATGGTAAACTACCAGCGTAGAAAACGATCTTGAAGAGAAGCCTCTCTTTGGAGTAGAAATGATCCATCCAATTAAACGTGTGCCTGAGGTGTCGATAGAGGCAGTGTAAGCATGCAGCGAAAAAGGATGCAATTGGAATGAGGGTGATGGAGGTGGAGGCAATCGTCCACAAGAAGCGCTCTTCTTTAGTTGGGAATTCGAAAAGCGATGCCCAACCTACGCAATGAATTGCTCCGAAGAATACGGCTGCTATGGTGGAACCAATAATACCAACAAGGGTTCTGGGACGCTCGCCACTTGGGCCCGATTTCTCAGACTCGGAGTTCGGTGAGCTGTCCGCAGTCGGTATCGTCGGCGGATTACCTTTCCCGCCCTCGTTTTCGGCTGGCCCGTCGCGGACTTTGAACCAGGCGGTATAATACGTGCCGACGTTCTCTACGATTCCAGTGCCGCCGTGCTTGTATTTGACCGATTTTCTGTCGACTTTGATATTCCCTAGGCCCACCGCGTACAAAAGTGGGTGTATAAGGTAGGATATTACCCTCTTCTCTTTCTCGTAAAACCCCCATTTTGTTGTGCCATGAGACTGGGCTTGTTCTGCATTCGCGGCTTCGGAAGAGTGCTGATGATTTGGTATCAGCATCAATTTCAACGGGATAAAAACAAGAAAAACTTGCATTGAGCCGTGGTGGTGTCTCAGTAATCTCTTCGGCTTTGATGTTGACCTCCACTTCCTTGATTTCTATCTCCCTGCCCTCCAGTTCCTTGACTCCTGATTCTGTCCCGTCCGAGGACGCGTTCTTCGGAAGCCCCTCATCTTTTGCAGGTCCCGCCTCGGGCCTCCCTTCATCTTCTGGAGGCTTTACCTCGAGATCGAAATCAGGCCCTGGAATTCTTGTCCCTAACGTATCCAAGTATATTGGCAGGCGGACGTGATGCGGTTTGTCGAGCCAGACGAACCACGTGATCATATTCAAGATGGCAAATGAAAATGCGGTCAGCTCGAGCATGGTGACGTTAAGGTTCGCACCGAAACGAGCGATGCACTGGATAAGGAACCACGAAGTCTGTCCGATGGCGATCACCATGGCCATCTTGTCTCCTTTGCTCCGGTGGTCTATCTCTTGTTCGGAGACCTTGAGCATAAATCCTTGATTCGGACCCATAAGTTCGTCGAGTTGGCTGGGTGTAAGTACTCTATAATCGCCTTTGTCATCTCTTACCATAAATCCGCCCATTTGGAGGAAAAACGCGTGGGTCATCGTCCACTGAGGTATCTTTTCCTTGAATTGAGGACCTGATGAATTATATTCATAAACATCTAACTCTAGTTCGTTGGTAAGACATACCCTGAAAATGGACCCAGATCTTGCGTGCCGCCTTCCTTTGTGTCACAGCCCACAGTATCATCATATCCGGTCCCAAAATGGCAAAAAGGGTCATCTGGAGTCGCTCTCGAAGGACCTCGCTAAAGGTTGCCGCTGGGTTAGGCACATTTGGATGAATGGCGGAATATGTGCATGCTGCGATAGTTATGAGGGCGCTCCAAATGATATTGAATAGTGGACGACGAAAGTGTCGGTCGACTTCGAGAGCTATGGAGGATTCAGGGGATTGGGGGATTGGTAACGCGACGGCGAGAGGACAGCATAGAGAGATGAGAACGAGCATGGCCGCCATGATGGGTTCTCTGTCAAGGATGTATGTTATAAATTGCTTATCTTGCTCTTATTCGGCTGCAACGCATTCCCCGCATGTACGCTGGCGGCCTATGCTTACGAATAACCGAATAACCTTAGACCTGATGGACTGACCCTGAACAAAGGAAAACAACACGATCTTGGTGCTGCCTGTCAATCAACACGAAGCAGGAACGGAATGGCTGACGGTCTTCGCGTCCAACGCACATAACTGTCCCGATTCATAAACCTCCTCAGTCTCCGCTTCTACTTTCTATGACCTATACAATAAGCACCCTTTGGGGACCACTGGCAATATACACCTTAAACAGAGAAAAGCAGACGGGATCTTCATAAATGGTTTCAGCGCTTGTTTATAGATCGAGCGCCCTAAGTGGCGTGTTCTGATAGAAAATCAAAAACTCATGATGTCCACGTTGTCCAGTGCTTGCGTGGTCCTATTATAATAATGTACCCCTTTACGTTGAATGACATTTGTGGACAATGAACTGACATAGTTGACTATACAAAGCTCCGAAGATTATACGGCCCTAAGGGCAATAGGTGCTAGAAAATTTGTCACGTCATTCGGGAATAGTTGTTGCATGCCACGAGTTAAGAGTGACAGAAATTTCAGGGTGACCGCGCACTGCAGGAATGAGGTACAAATGTCTTGGCAGGCCCTGCGATCAAGTGAGAGTTTGATGACTTGTGCTGTTGAAGTAACCTGATAAGCCACTAAAGTAATAGTACGTAGCAACATTCGAAGTCATACTTCGGTCGGGTAGCTCGCAGTCGTATAGTAATGAAGTCGCCTAACGTAGCAGGAACACTAAATCGTTATTACAGGTATTATAGACGCGATCACAAAGTCGAGAGCTAGCTATATATGAGGAAACATAGAAATCCAGCGAATATTATCATAAGCAGAAGGGGGGAGGTCGCGAAGGCTAGTAAATGCGAGAGCCAAAAGGGTAAGACGAGCCAAAGCATATGGCACACTAATGATATACAAAAAAATAGCCAAAAAGTAGTCCATATCCGATCTAGACTTGTCAAAGTGCTTGTACAATAGGTACAAGGACGTAGCAAGGAAAATCGCGAGAGAAAGAGAAACCATTGTAGCAGAGGAGATCCTCCACAATAAGCGTTCTTTTTCTGTCGGGAATTCAAAGACAGGTGCCCAACCTGCACAGTGAATTCCTCCAAAAAATAAAGCCGCAATTGCGGAACCTATAAGCGCTACTTTGCGTTTGGGGAACGCAGTAGGTCTCTTCGCTTGTTCATCAGGCACCTTAAACCAAGCGGTGTAATATGTACCAACATTCTCCACAGTGTAATCTTTGGGAGTATCTTTATCAGCGTTTGCCGATGTGTGGTCTTTGGAAATATTTTTCTTCGGGTTATTGATGACTTTCTCTTCGAGGCCGCGGGGATTGACTCCCATGGCGTCTAGTAGTGGGCGTATCAAGGATGTTGGGATCCATTTCCGCCAAGTTGTCTGTCCCTGAGTTTTGCTTGCAGTTTTCTGTGTTCATAAGATAAGGTTGGAGAAGCCAACAGAGTTATCAATACTCACGGATGTTGAATCGTCCTCCAGCTCGCCCACTGCAATCGTCGATGCGGAAGCTAACGGACTATTTGTTGGATATACGCCCTGTTAAACTAGTGAATAAATGGGCATCTAACCGTCAAGCGGGTGTCACCTACCTGCTCCTTTGACTTCTTCCAGAATTCATAACTTTTTTTTCTAATTTTCTCGAAGTCAGGTCCTGGTATCCTGTCGCCGCTGAGATCAAGGTAAATGGGAAGGCGAACATGGTGTGGTTTGTGCATCCAGAGAGACCAGGAAATGATGTTGATGATTGCAAATGCGAAAGCGGTTAGCTCGATCAGGGTGACATTCAATCTTGCAATGAACCGAACTAGGCATTGTATGACGAACCACCAAGTCTGACCAGAAGCGATCACCATCGCCATCAAATCCCCTTTGCTTCTGTGTTCAATCTCCTGCTCTGAGACCTTGAGCTCGAATTCCTTGAGGGGACCTTCAGGATTTTCTTGGTTGATGGTCTGCCGAGGCCATAAATTCTTGCGTTCGGAATTTCCTTTGTCGTCCTGAGCTTTTTGACCCTCAAGGAGGACTTTAAATCGTGCATAGGTAAGTACGTCGTAGTTCTTTTCGCCGTCTTTGATCATAAATCCGCCCATTTGTAGGAAATGAGCATGCGTCATTGACCAGTAAGGAACCTTGTCTAATACGAATTGTCAGTAAAAAGTTGCAGATACGATAGCTACGCACCATTGTGTCGGAATTCCTCGTAAATCTTTTTCGCGGCATTTCTTTGCATTGCCGCACATAGTATCATCATATCTGGTGCCAGAATCGCGAAGAATGTCATCCACAGTCGCTCTTGAAATACCTCTCTGGTGGTAGCGGCTGGGTTCGGGACGTTCGGATGAAGGGCGGAGTAGGTACATGTGGCAATGGTAATGAGGGAGCTCCAGACGATGTTGAACAGCGGGCGCCTGAACTGCGGATCGACTTCGAGAGCTCGAGCCAGAATAGTAGATGGCTGGAGCTGATGGGTGCTTAGGGGTAAGGCGAACGCTAATGGGATGCACAGAGAGACGAATAAGAGGCCTGGCGCCATCAAGGGGTTGTTGAGTCTCTGAGTGGGGCTATACTGGGTTGCTATATATCTGACCTCAAGGTAAATGCTGCCCCTAGACAGGCGTTTTTACTGTGCTATTAATGTTATGAGAAGTCGGATTCTTGTGACTGTTAACGGG
>KB722741.1:938056-954137 GCA_000349905.1 Volvariella volvacea V23 | reverse complement strand
AAAAAAAAAAAAAANAAAAAAAAAAAAAAAAAAAAAAAAAAAAAAAAACAAGTACCTTTGCCCGGCCTACACGTTGTCCATTGACCTGAATCAGTGCAGTACGTCAAAACCATTGATTACAGAACCAGATTATTCGATGCCAGCGCTTGCCTATAAATTGAACGCTGATATACATGGTTGTAATTGTTAGTATGAATATTTCATCAGGTCAATGAATGCGTGCCCAATCTCCATACCGCCGCCAACGATCTCCGAGAATGGGACATTTCAATTCAAAGTTGAGATGGGCAGTCCTATTTCCTTTTATGAGCATTCCACGCGTACTCCGTCTTCCTAATACCTTCCATTTAAAACAGGCACATCACATGCAGCATACTGCGGCGTACCTATCGTACTACATTATTGCGCAGAACTGAATTAGCTTACCAACTTGCGAATAAGTCAATGAATGAACCGGCTGCAGTCACGCACGTAGATATGCCGGTTCAAGGCTTCATACCCTTAAGCCTGAGATTTGTGATCGGACGTACACTGAGATCGGGTGGATTGTGGCCTGTATTTGGTATGTGAGCGCTAGACCGGGTCATGCCGTTGGACCACCTAACCAGTCGGTAATTAACTCCATGAGTGGAGGGACTGGTTGCATGTTAGAATGCAGACTTTCTGATGGGGATGGCATGAAGGCTTCGGCCACAATGCATGATGACGCACAACCTTGACGTTCGGGTACCACGGCGATTTCTTAGCATCCACTTACTCAGGCCGCAGTAGGATCCATATTCTGCAGAGCTAAAGATACGACGATTTACGTTATCCGAGAAAGGTATGTACATAATACACGTCCTTGGAATAACTTGTCTGTATAGTAGTTATCTCCTAAATGATGACGGGAAATAACACCTCAGTGGTAAATTGATCTGCGATTCACTTAAACATGAGCAGTGAGCGATACCCACCGAAAATTATCATACATGGACTCAGGGAGAATCCGTAGGGTGGCCAATGCCACTATCAAGAATACAATGTGAGCAGCGATAAATGAAATATCCGAGGTAAAAGACGACCATGAACAGTACCTGGATTCATTTGTGGTAACGAAGTTATCGGCATATACAATTCATGGAAACGGTGTAAGTTGATTGTAAAAAAAACGATGAGATGGGGATGATGGTAATTGCAGTTAACGAAATAGCACATAACGGACGCTTAATGTTAGTCAAAAACTGAAATATTGAGGCTGATCCCACTCAGTGAATCCTACCAAAGAATACGGCAGCGAGGATGGAGCCTGATACTGGTGATGTTTGAAAAAATGAAACAAGGTACGAGGGATTTGTCCAGAATTATCTGAAAGTATATGTTCTGGCAGATCTAGACCCACTATATGGCTAAGGAAGGTCTTTCGCCGCATTGCGAAGGCCGTTTATCGGTTCGAGTAATGAACAAAGACCGTGAGGATAGCATTTAGCTGATCCCCTTTTTGATCATCAAACCGCCAGGGAGAAAGCGTGAGTCATCGTCCAATGCATAATACTATCGCTTTTTGTAGATATTTCAATGTCATCAGCGTCTTCCTAGGAGCGACAAAAATGGTAAAATCACCTTCGAACGTACTCCTTGCCGCCTTCCTCTGCATCGCCGCCCATAGTATCCTCATATCTGGCCCTCAGAAAGCATAAAGGGTCATTTCTAGTCACTCCATCGTCACTTCTCACGCCGTTACAGAAGGATTTGCGACGTTCGGGTGGAGAGCAAAGCATGTGCATACTACAGTGAGGATGGGACTATAGATAACGCGTAAGGGACGCCTGAAGCGACTTCCACTTCAATGGCTCGGGCCAACGCAGATGATTGCTGCACTCGGTTGGTGAAGCAAATAAGAGAAGGAGAAACGAGGCGAAAAGTACAAGTGCAACGTGCATGATGCTGTCAGGTTCAAAGGAGATGTTCCTCACATTACAATCCTATTCACGGGTCGCTCTATTTGTCACCTATGCTGCAGGCGATATGGACGTCGTACAGGGTTGTGGTGACTGCGATGCCGATAACCCTTGCTAGTAATGATTAATAAGGAAAGGAAAAACCAAGCCGAACATGGTATACTTGCCTGCAGGAATTCATGTGTGCCTGCCACAATGTTGGCATACAGCGCCTAACAGCAGATCTTGCTAGACAGATCCGACGTTGGCGCGAAATTTTTCATCTGCAGGTTCAAATGCAATGCTGGCAGATTTTGTTACTTGATTTCGTCCACCTTCTGCTTCGGGACCTAGCCGCAAAGCGGAGGACACGGTATCGGGCGTGTAGTGGGTATTGGCAAGTATCATAACTCGATTTCAACTGACCAAATTCACGTGCTTTGATTTGCTAGCATTAACTTGAGCACAGAGTAGGCGGCAATGTTCTCTTTGTTGCAGAGTAATTGCACAACTCACAGGAGAGATGTGAGAAAGAGCTCGTGCATCGGTCTTGCTGTTCTAGGCGTCTCTGACGCCATCGAGATCAACTCAGTAATTGACAAGAGGAGAAATCACTAAGCTAGATGGGGTTAAGGCCTGCAGGAGGCCGCGCGTGCCCTGCATATAATAATGTCACGTAACCATTGGCAATGGATCGAGCGCCCGTGGAATTGAGTTTCACAGAAACTCGGGCAGAAGGTTTGATTTGAGGGTTGAGTTTTTTCCCCTTTGTAATGCTAGAAATTTGCAGAGAGGATGACTGTCCGAGCGCCAATATTAACAATTCGTAGTCCGATTTCTATGGAATGATTCGACAGTGGGAAGACTAAACTGTTATTACGAGTGTCGTAGACACGGTAATGGGCTTGGGTCGAGAATTCCTTATGCTATCGCCGTGGATTTCATCAACTGCACCTGGAGGCCTATGTTTGCTTACATTCTTGCATTAAGAAGGGGTCATACTAGGTCAAGCGTCATATCCGTCTAAAATAGCCTTATGAAACCTGGGTTTGAGGATTCTGATTGCTCTGTGACACCCACATAAAGATGGCAAGTCAACGTGATGGACGTACCACAGAAATGAGGCACCCATCTTGGCAACGCCTGCGGTCAACTGAGAATCTGATGGTTTGTATTATCAATTGAATCCAATACGCCACCAGGTAGACACCCCAAAAACGCACGTGAACAAATGCTGGTACATGCGACGACCTAAACCTACACTCTTATTGAGTGGCATATGATTTGTAGCAATGAAGTCCCTTCGTATTGTTCCAAAATCTAGCCTGCTATTTTCCTGGATGCAATAAAGGAACTGGGAGTTATTTAAAGATGAGGGAACGCGGAGATCCAGCGGATGGTATCGTACGCTGAAGGGGGGAGACTGCGAATGCTTGTAAACGCAAGGAACAAAAGTACGAGACGAGCTATGACATACGGAATGCTAACAGCATATAATAAAACCGTTAAAATAATTCCCTGCCCTTTTTCACCTATCCTCAGTGACTGGGAAGACAGGAAATACAAGAGGGTGACAAGGAAAATTGTGACAGAAGTGGATATCATGATGATAGACGAAACCTTCCACAACAAGCGCTCTTGGTTGGTCGGAAACTCAAAGATTGAGGCCCACCCTGCGCAGTGGATGGCCCCAAATATTAAAGCTGCAACCGCGGCGCCGGAAATAGCTATCAGGTGTTCGGCTGATGGAGTATGCCCTTTCGACGCTTTATTCGTGCCTTCTGGTCCACCTGGAGTCCGCCTATCCGACACTGTAAAGGAAGTGGTGTAGTATGTACGAACATTCTCTACAGTGTAAAGGCCCTTGACGCTCTTATTCCTGGGCCCATGAGCGTTGAGTCCCATGGCATCTAGCAGTGGGCGTATCAAGGACGATGGGATCCATAGCTGAGCTTCATATCAGAGCTTCGACTTTCACCCCACATTTATAAGGCGTCAACACTCACGCGGAATGCTTCACTCTCTGAAACTGATTGGTGTTCAGAGGATGAAAGCTCGGAGTCTTCATGACCTGTACCCTGTGGCTGTACGGTGATCACTTGAGCAGGAGTCTTATCACGAGGAAGAACTTACTCACAGTTGTAGAAGACGACGCCTTGTCCCTGATCTTATCAAAGTCCGGTCCTTGTATCCTGTCGCCTTTGTAATCAAGATGGATAGGAAGACGGACATGGTGGGGCTTGTGCACCCAAAGAGACCAGGTGATGACATTCAAGATGGAAAATGCGAAAGCCGTCAACTCGAGCAAGGTAACATTCAGTCCTGCGTGATATCGCGCTCCACATTGAATGATGAACCATCCCGTCTGGCCTGAAGCGATTACCATCGCTATTAAATTCGTTTTGGCCCTGTGTTCAATTTCTCGCTTGGAGACTTCAAGTCGGAACCCCTCATGGACGTTTCTTCCGTGGATGGGGCACGCAGACTCGCAATTACAGTGATCGTGATCATCATGATGCCTTAAAGCGCTTCGGTCTGGCCCAGCCATGAGACTTTTGAGTCTTTGGTAAGTAAGAACATTATAGTCTTTTTTGTGTTCTTTTATCATGAACCCGCCCATTTGTAAGAAATGGGCATGCCTCATCGTCCAGTAAGGTATCCTTGCACTGTAATCTGGAGCGGGGATATGAATGTGAACTGCATCATTTTGTGAAATTTTCATACTACGTTGGTTGAATTCACTATAAATCCTCTTCGCTGCATTCCTTTGCATCGCTGCCCATGGTATCATCATATCTGGTGCCAAAACCGCGAAAAATGCCATCCATAGGCATTCTTGGAAGACTTCGTTGGGGGTAGCGGCTGGGTTGGGGACGTTTGGATGAAGGACAGAATAGGTACATGTGACGATTGTCACAAGGGGACTCCAGATGATGTTGAATAAGGTTCGTTTGAACTGATGGTCAACTTCGATGGCTCGAGCTGATGTGGAATTACAGGCAGGGCGAGCGCAAGTGAGACGTAGAGAGCAATGAACAAGAGGATGTGACCCATGGAGCCAGATGCACCTACTGCATGGGAAAAGACAGTTTATATGTGCTACTGAGGTTATGAGAAATCGCACAATTAAGACCTCGACTGTGATAGAAGGAAACGTACCTTGGGTGTCACACTCACACTGTCCATCGATATGAGTCGATGCCGTTAATGGCACCAATTACAGGGGCGGTGTATTCAGTACCAGCGGCGCTGTTTAGATCAAGCACTGGTAATGTGATTGCGAAGTATGCATCATTGGACAGGGTGTTTGCGCGGCGCAGTTACACGCATTTGAAGAATGCGTGCCCAGTTGGCACCCTCGCTATAAGCGATCCCCGAGATTGAGGCACCGTCAATATCTCGTTGTACAGCCATTGTCATTCTATGTATGCTCAGTACTCTTCATATTGCGGCGTACCTTTCATATCGCACCATTGAAAGGAACCCAATCTCCCTACCAACTCGTTAGTAAGTATATGAACGGGGTGGCTGCAATTGCACACCTCTGCCCTTATCCTGTATTCTGGACTCCTATCTTCAGGTCTAAGATTCATGACCAGATTTACACTGTGATTGGGATAGGTAGCAGTTTGTGCGGTAGCTGAGCTCTAATGGAATACTCCATAGAACCGGTTCCTTGCAGAAAATTGTTGTTCATTAGAAGTTCTACCGCCGCAGATATAAAAGCCCTGGTCATAATGCATGATGTGCGACCCCGGTGCTTATGGGTCAAAGAAGCCTGCAGTTGCTTACGGGACCTGTAATTAACCCACATTGGAGACAATAGAAGAAAGGGCGAATTACCAAACTGGATGCGGTCAAACGACCTGCAGGCCATCACTTGGCAAAAAACCGAGCGCCCGCAGGGATTGGCTAATGCTGATATCTTGTAAGGGAAGTGGCCACTAAACAGTGCTTCCCTGAAAGTTTAATTCACGGCCTCGATGATTTTTCGGCGGAGGCGCGTCACGAGGGCGGTCACTATGCACGTGCTCCAATTAGTCAGCATTACCTCATACCTGAAGGATGGGTTATCAAACCGAATATAGTAAACCGGCCTGCAGGATTCCATTCATGGTGTCAACAGATCAACACTTGGAAAAAAGACCGAGCGCCCGCAGTGACCAAGTTTGGCATGAATTTCGATGGAAGGTTTGGGCTGAGTATTGAATTTTCCTCCTTCACACTTATTGCATGGTGTTAAGTTTGCAAGGACGTTAACTGCCTATATGTGCATCCCCAATCTCCGACCTTGGCTAACTCAGCAAAGCACAATCACCACCAGAGGTGTCGATCTCGACAATACCGCATCTTCTTACTTTGAAATAACTCAGAAAATACTCCAATGGTTCACTCGACAGAGTATGCAAAGAATCAGACAAATTTTACAGGTGGGTGTCGAGATATTTTTAGAATACTGAGAAGCGTCTCAAGGAGTGGTGTGTCTCAATGATGGGGAATGGTAGTATCGCAGGACAAGCGATTCGGGCAACTGTGTATGATGTGGTTGGTTGGGGAACGATGCTGGGTGCAAACAGAGGGATACAGGTACGAATGAAATCCAAGCATTCAGGTACACGAGTTTTAAATAGTGTTAATCAATACAAATGACCATACAACGAGATCCTATGTAAAATATTGTCATGGCGTGAGGGTTTCCTCTTCACAGACAGATTCTATAGCTACAATGGCACCAAATCAAATAGGAGGAAGCATAGAGACCCAGCGTATAGTATCATATGCAGAGGGAGGGAGTTGACGAAGGGTTGTAAATGCAAGAGCCAAAAGAACAAGACGGGCGGCAATAAACGGAATGCTCGCAAGGTACAAGGTGATCAACAAGAGGGTGTCAACGGAGTTTTTGGGTTTGCCATGACGTATTGCTGACTGCTCGTACCACAAGTGCACGCAGGTGGCGAGGAAAAACGTGAAAGAGGTGAGGATCATGACAGCAGATGAAATTCTCACAAACGCTCTTGGTGGGTCGGAAATTCGAAAGTGGATGCCCATCCTATGCAATGGATTCCTCCGAAAAAAAGGGCTACGATCGTGGAGACTATAATTCCCAAAAATGTTCGTGTGCGCCCGGCAGGAGAGGTACGTGCCCGGTGTTCCCCTGCCTCTTTGGAGTTCCCACGTATGGTTTCTGGTGGCGATTGAGTATCGGCTGAAGCCTTGAACCAAGTTGTGTGGTATGTAGCAACATTCTCCACACAAAAGCCGTTAGGTGACTCTTTTGTCGAAACCATGACGCGCCTTTTGACGATGCATTGGTGGTGAAGTCCCATGGAGTCTAGCAGTGGATGTATAAGGTATGATATGACCTTTCCGTGTGCATGATCATGAAAGTGCTTCTCGTCTTGACTTTCTTGGTTGCCATGAGCGTGAGTAGCCTTCTAAGGTAGAATATATGAGGTCTGGCACAGAAGAGGTAAACAAACTCACGTCCTGCCGATGATCACCCAATCCATGTGCTCGAATACTTGATGCTGAGGACGAGATGTCTCCCTTGAGATACTAAGGTCGATATATAAACCACAAGAGCCATGTCAAGGAGCTCGCGTACCTGCTGTGCTGCGCTCGGTTGCTTATTTAACTCTCTGATTCTGTCAAAATCTGGCCCGGGTATCCTACCCCCGCACGGGTCAAGATAAATAGGAAGGCGGACATGGTGTGGCTTGTGAATCCAGAGAAACCATGTAACCATGTTCGGGATTGCGAACGCAAAAGCCGTCAGCTCAAGCACAGTGAGGTCCAACCCTGCGATATAGCGAGCTGCGCATTGGATCACAAACCACCACGTCTGGCCAAAGGCGATAACCATCGCCATCAAATCCCCTTTACTCCTGTGCTCAATCTCTTGCTTCGACACCTCGAGCCTAAATTCTGATCGTTCGTCTGCGGAGTCTGTGTCGTGATAGCATTCAATTTGTGGTTGGCCTTTTTGATCCCGTAATGCCCTTCCACTGTGCTTGGTATGTTGATCTCCTCCGCTGTTGATAAGTTCGTCTAATTTTGCACAGGTAAGTACTTCAAAGTCCCGCTTATTTACCCTTATCATAAATTCACCCATTTGCAGAAAGAATGCGTGCCTCATTGACCAATGGGATATCTTCTCGCAACCTGAAAAAAATGCAGGCTATCAGTATGAGGTTGAATATGCTCCCAAGACACCAACGCCCATACCTCTGAAGTGTTCGTACATCTTCTTTGCGGCGTTCCGCTGCATTGCTGCTCACAATATCATCATGTCTGGTGCCAAAATAGCAAAGAACGTCATCCATAGTCGTTCTTGAAGCACTTCTACAGCTGTGGCAGCTGGACTCGGAACATTTGGGTGAAGAGCGGAATAGGTGCACGCGGCGATGGTCACGAGAGAGCTCCAGATTATATTGGACAATGATCGCCTAAACTGTTGATCAACTTCGATGGCACGGGCCAGCATGAAAGTTGGCTAGAGCTGGTGTGGACTCATTGGCAAGGCAAGAGCTAGTGGAAGACATAGGGTGACGAAGAAGGGACCCATGAAGACGCTACTAAGCGCAAGAGTGGGTGTTATACGTCTACCCTAGCTTGGCTCCATGGTCCTGATGCCACAAGCGACTCGTGGCAGATCAATTAACATGCTGCCTGTCAATGAGGAGTGATGCTGTACAGTATAGGCATGGGCACTAGAGAAAATTACGTACCGGCGCTTGTTCCTGGGTAGTGGGCATCTACGGACACGAGGCCCGCTCTGATGTTCTTCAATACTCCTTGGGTAGAGGGTCTCCCGCGGGGGTTGGGTTGGGAAGGTTCGATTTGACAATTGAGTTTTCCTCTTTTTGATGCTAGACCTCTTCGGAAAGGAATGACTATCCAAGTGAGCATTAGTATATAAGTCGGATATCTATCGAGTAGATCATGATCGCATAGAAATAAAGTCGCCTAACAAAGTGGAAACACTAAGCCGCTATTACGGGTATTATACTAGATGCGATAGTGGGTTCGTAAAATCAGCTAAATATGAGGAAACATGGAAAGCCAGCGAACATTATCAAATGCGGAAGGGGGGAGGTCGCGAAGGCTAGTAAATGCGAGGGCCAAAAGGGTAAGACGGGCCAAGGCATATGGCACACTAATGATATCCAAAAAAATAGCCAAAAAGTAGTCCATATCCGATCTGGAATCGTCAAAGTGCTTGTACACGAAGTACAAAAATATCCAAAAAAATAGCCAAAAAGTAGTCCATATCCGATCTGGAATCGTCAAAGTGCTTGTACACGAAGTACAAAAAAATGGCAAGAAAAATTGTCAGAGAAATGGAAACCGTTGCAGCGGAGAAGATCTTCCACAGCAGGCGTTCTTGGTAAGATGGAAACACAAACATAGGCGCCCACCCTGCGCAATATACTGCTCCAAGTGACGAAGCTGCGATTGCAGCGCCTACAAATGTTACTCTGCGTTCAGGGAGCACAGTAGGTGTCTTTGATGAGGTGTCTTTAGGTTTCTCCGTCTGTTGATCAGACACCTGAAACCAGGCAGTGTAGTATGTACCAACGTTCTCCACAGTGTAAGGTTCGGATGTCTTTTTATTCGGGTGCTCTATGACTTTGTTTTCAAGACCGCGAGGATTGACTCCCATGGCGTCTAGTAGTGGGCGTATCAAGGATGTTGGGATCCACCTCCGCCAAGTTTTCTGTCCCTGAGTTTTGCTTGCAGTTTTCTGTGTTCATAAGATAAGGCTGGAGAAGCCAACAGAGTTATCAATACTTACGGATGTTGAATCGTCCTCCAGCTCGTCCACTTTAATCGTCGATGTAGAGGATAATGGATTATTTGCTGGATATACGCCCTGTTAAACAATTTCATGAGTGGGCATCTAGTCATAAAGAGGGGTTTACTCGCCTGCTGCGTTGAGGTCTTCCAGAATTCATAACGTTTTTTTCTAATTTTCTCGAAGTCAGGTCCTGGTATCCTGTCCCCGTTGAGATCAAGGTAAATTGGAAGGCGGACGTTGTACGGTTTGCTCATCCAGATGCACCAAGCGATAGTGTTTAGGATGGCAAATGCGAACGCGATCAACTCGATCAAGGTGAGATTCAGTCCTGCAATGAATCGAACTAGACACTGTAAGATGAACCAACAAAGCTGAAGCAAAGCAATTATCATCGCCATTATATCCCCTTTGTTTCTATGTACAATCTCCTGCTCTGAAACCTTGAGCTCGAACTCCTTGGGGGGATCTTGAGGATTTGCTTGGTTGATGTCCTGCCGAGGCCATGAATTCTTGCGTTCGGGGTGTCCGTTGCCGTGCTGAACTATTTTACCCTTGAGGAGAACTTTAAATCGTGCATAGGTAAGTACGTCGTAGTTCTTTTCGCCGTCTTTGATCATAAATCCGCCCATTTGTAGGAAATGAGCATGCGTCATTGACCAGTAAGGAATCTTCTCTAATACGGATTGTCAGTAAAAAGTTGCAGATACGATAGCTACGCACCATTGTGTCGGAATTCCTCGTAAATCTTTTTCGCGGCATTTCTTTGCATTGCCGCCCACAGTATTGTCATGTCTGGCGCCAGAATCGCGAAGAATGTCATCCACAGTCGCTCTCGAAGTATTTCTTTGCTACTAGCGGCTGGGTTTGGGATGTTCGGATGCAGAGCGGAATGTGTGCATGCGACGATGGTGATGAGGGTACTCCAGACTATGTTGAATACCTGTCGCCTAGACTGCTGATCGACTTCTATGTCTCGAGCTAATATAGTGGATGACTGGAGCTGACATGGACTTATGGGTAGGGCGAACGCTAATGGGATGCACAGAGAGGTGAATAAGAGGACAGGCGACATGAAGGGGTTGTTGAGTCTGTAAGCAGTGTTGTATCAGGTGATTATATATCCTACCTTAACGCTATGCATTCCACCGATGTTATGAGAAGTCGTGAAATTGTAACATTATCTTTGATGGAAGACAATGTGCCTCAGTATCCCTTTACACTATTGGCAATAATTACAGGGCCAGCATATTCAATACCGGCTCCTGTTTTTAGGTCGAGAACCAGCAAACACGATCATGAGGCGTGTTCTGATAGTAGGGGTGTTAGCATATCATGATGCTACATGTTTAAAGAATGGGCGTCAAATCGACATTCTGACTCTAAGCAATCTCCGAGATTAAATTAGGATGGGTATACCAGTAGGCAGCCATATTGTTTCTTGTTGACGTCCCACATGTGCTCCGCCTAACCCTATCAATGCCTTTCATATGCATATATGATGTGCGTTTCATATCTCGTTATTGAACAAGAACAAATTGGCTTACCAAGTGAATGAACAGATGAAGGAAGCAGTTGCAATTGCGTATCTAGATATCCCATTTCTCGGGTCCCTACTCTTGGTCGTGAGATCTAAGACCGGAATCGCAATGCGGCTCGAGCCGGGTAAAAGTCCGCGTGTGATGATGAAGCTTCAAGCCACAGTATTTGGTCAAATTACGTTACCAGCTCATCATTAGCCCCTTCGAAGGAATCTTTTGCCGGTGTAGATATTTTAGTGTCGCAGACACGAAAGCTCCAGCAATTCCAGTGATTAGGCATCACGGAAGTCAACTAGTGACGCGTTTGCCACAAGGGTGTGGGTCATAAGGCCTGCAATTGACCGTCGTTAAGGACAGCCCAAGAAAGGACAAATCACCTAACTGGATGCAGCTAAGTGGCCTGCAGGACTCAATCCAGGGCGTCGACAGGCCAACACTTGGCCAAAGATCGGGTACCCGTAATGACACCGACAGGTTGAGATCCATAAGTTATGGTATGCCTGGGTGAGAGCGCAGAGGCATGTCACGAGGCGGGCCACTATCCACGTGCTTCAATTAGTCAGCATTACCTCATACTGAGGCAACCCGACTCCTCTCGAAGTCTCTCTACCATCGCTGTGGATTTAATCGACCACACCTGTAGGCCTATGGTCGCTCACACAGACCCACTGTTTTGACGACACTGGTTAGAAACCAAGTCATGCTGCTCTGTGAACATAGACTAGCAAATTTACCAAACCACCTCCGGTTATTCGTTCAGATTCGACTGGCTACGACGGGGGCAAATCTGAACGCTGGGACGCACGCTTATCCCTACCCTACTCACTCAAGACCTACGCCTCATCAAATATTTCACCTGCCACATAACGCGACTCAACGGGAAATTAAAGCTCGCTGTGAGTAGTCTCTTCTCTACCTATCACGAGATTTTAATATTACCGTCATTTCAATGGTTCAGACTATGATCTAGTCCGGGTACACCATCCAGATTCGCCTCACTGTCGCTCGTTATCACCAGAAGTCCGTCATGCTAGATTTCAATCAATCACTGCAGCGTACGATGTCTTGCGTGGAAAGACTCGCGCTCAGAGCATGAAGGATCCATATATGGAAGAAGTTGAGAGACGGAAACGGGCGTATTACGCGCGGCACAACAGACGTGCAGAGTATGCTCATTATACAAAACACGATTGGAGTGCTAGTGCGGACGACAGGTGGAAGGACAAGTTGATTTTAGTAGTCGGCGTGTTTGTGAGTTTTTTGCTGTCTTTGGTCTGTTTCTGTTGGCGCTCAATTCTTCGACTTTTGTCTAGACCCTTGCAGCTGGTCTAGCCCCAGGTCTATTCGTTATGCCCAATAGAGTGGAGAAAGCGCACAAAGCTGCCGCTGCAAGTCTAAGTCAAGCCCGTGATGATGCGCGGATGGTGGGAGAGGAGCAGAGGATGGGGATTAGAAGGCGCGTAAATGAGATGAAGGCACAGCAAGAACAGGCGGAAGATGGAGAGGACTAAGGAAAGAGATAGTTTTGGCGAGTTTGGCAGTTGGCAGTTGGTTGTCTGCGCCAAAGTTGTGCAATCCGTGTCGCTCTATAAAGCATAAGACTGGGTTGAGTGCTTGTCGCGATGTGACATTTCGCTGGAGCTGGACCCAAAGGGTTGCGCGGGACGAGCGCGAGAGAAATTGTATGAGACCCAATAGCATCAGTCAACGCCTCAGTTTATATCGATTTAGATTCATACAAGATGGCCGTGTGGCCCTAAACGGTCATACTGAAGCGCATCTAATTACAATACAATTCCTGCCGGCCAGCAGCAGGCTGATCACTTCGGCTCTTCTGGCTACGTCTCCTCCGCAATCACCTCTCCCACAAACGGACTGACCTGGTTTTCAAGAGACCTTGCCAAACCACCGACCGATTTGCTATAGCTCAGCTTCAACCTCTTCAGACCCGGACCCCTTATTCTTCTTTCCCTCAGCGAGTATACAAACCACATCAAGACCCAAGAATTAGCGTCCATGAAATGCCTTTCTCCCAGATCCAAAACAAGTGTTTCGAGGCTAATGTAGCCCAGCGGTGGTCCTTCGGCGCCGCAGCCGACACAATGACTTCTAGGACATTTTCTGCAAATAGGGTCGTACCACCTCCAGCTATCAACAAATAAGGTAAACGCATAGATATTGCGAAGGCGAATCACAGTTGTAATCGTAGCCCGAGATAATTCGAAGAAAAAATCTCTGAAGCATTTCTGAGCGATAGAGCTGGCCGGGATGAACCCTACATCGATTTCCTGTGTCGTGACGCAGCTTGTGTCGCTGGACCCTGTGAGGTGGATATAGGGAAGAAAGAAAAGCTCTTCCAAAGCTGGGCTGTTGAGTGTTATGACGTCTTTGCCCGAAGCATCGCATGCCCTGAGGGAGAACATGTTGTCAGCAGACCACGTCATGAATAAGCGATCCGGTCGCGCTAGAGCAAGTTGCGTCGAGTCTTTGAGTGTCTCCCAGTCCAACAAATCCATTAGAGCATTGAACGCCTGTGCCTCGTCCATAGATCCACCGTTACAGACGAAGTTCACAGTCCGTATCGGCTGAATAGCGCCTTGCTTGAGCATTTCCCAAGAGGGTGGGTCTACGCTCAAGTAGATAAGGTTGGGCAAGGTTACGGAGGGTGCTTGCCATGGCTCGTCATCACCCGGTGACCACGAATCTTCCGTCATCTCCACCACTAGATGACGGACGCCCTGACAGCGCTTGATCAAGTCTAGCTCATCGGAGTAGGAGAAGCACCCGATGGAGAGGTGGGTGACGGTTGGGAGATGAGAGGGGAGAAGGGAGGCCCAGTCGTCTTGCACACAGGACTTTACTTCCAACCGGCGGAGTTCTGGCATAAGAGCACTGTAGAAAGCTTTGGCTTCGACGCTATCTTCATCGTCGTCGGAATCGCTATCGCTATGGTAGGAACTAGAGGGCGGGCTAGGACTCGGACTCGGACTCGGGATCGGGGGATTCCACAAGTTACGGAGCTTTAAAACCTCCAGCTGGTGAGCACGCCGGTTATATAACCACGACAGCCTATGTCCAGCAGCACACCGCCAAAGGTATAGAGAGCGCACTCGATGCATGTTGGCGACCAGGTGCATGAACATCTCGTCGTACTCCATATTGCTGGCGTGACTACGCCACGTGTTGACGTACAGCGGCTGATCGACGGACCGCTCCACGAAGGCCTTGAATAACCCCAAATCCGTCATCCACACGCGCGTCCATAGCCTTCTGTTGTTGAGCGCTACGCGTCTCCACAGCGCACAAAACTGGGTGGCGGTGATCCATGTATATGCCCGGACGGTGCGTGCATAGTAAGGCATTTCGTCAATGGAGTCCTCCACGGTCGTGAAATCTTCTTCAGCGAGGATGCTGAGGATTTCTGCGATGAGCTCGGCTGGGAGCGCGTAGATGGCCGTCAGGGAGTTTTTGTGTTGTCGTAGCTGAGCGAGTGCGTTCTGGTGCGACCCAGATGCGAGTTCTCCTCGGACTGTTGCGGTGGCTTGTGCTAATCGGGCTTCGAACAGGGGAGAGTACATTGAACGAGAGCGGCGGGTGCATGTTTGGTTCAGAGGGTGAAAAGCGCATAAATGGTATGGGCGCTTGTGGCGGCACGTGCAGGCGGCACGGCGGCCGTCGTATGGAATGTTTGGAGCTTTATGGGTCAGACTGAATGATGGATAGCAGGGTCATTGCGGTCTTCGCTTTGCATAATACACAGATAAAGTAAGGATGGGGAGCCCAGCCAGACAACTGCGTAATATTTGAGTTCGCGTCTAATTAGACGCGAACTCAAATATTACCAAGGCAGCAGTCTGACTTCGTGAGTATATGTACCCCTACACATAGACAATAATACATTGGAACCTGTAGGCATGCGTATGAGCAGAGGCAAGGCCTTCACCATATGAAGGCGAAATATAACAAGTAATGGGTCCCTTAGTGATTACAAAGCAGAGTGGGTTCATACACTTATTAGTCCTCCACAGTTACTTCGGTGACAAATGGACTGATTTGGGCCGTAACTGTTGTACCCTCTCCCTCAATTCTTTGCTGCACCTCAACCTTATTGCCTATAATCCCATTCCCTTTGTCTGCCGATCCTTCAGTAAACTTATAAACCCCGTGACGTTAAAGGAGTTATCTATCCTAAAAAACCCTCCTATACATACCATCAGGGCCTTAAGCCCAGGGTAAGCTGAGGAGGATGCATCGCTACGGCATTGGGTATGATAACCACCCCTACTTGCAGTACTTGCATCGTAGGATTTCCCGCTGCTGATGAAGTAAATGAAAGCGTAAATATGCCGAAGATAAATGATCACTCTGTGGCTAGCCACAGATAATATGTTGAATACCTCTCCAAGGAATGGTAGATGTCGTGTGGAGGGTTCGAATATACTCAATATCATTTGTTTGTGATGACTTCGGGGAGTGTGCAGACGGGTATCATGGAGTTTCTGTATTGTATACTTTGCGCTGGTGTTGTCTAGTATGATCCTATCCCTTCTAATTGTTAATCCCATTGCTAAAGTATGAGCTTTCGATGAAAGGGAATGCGTATGGATATGAATGTCGGTGATCCTCGAGGCAAAAGATGGATTTTGAGCGCGTAGCCGGTGGCATTTATGAGAGCATGTGACGTCAGCTCTCGATCACTTGACAAACTCCTTGCGAACCAGATGCTGTGGATTTGGGTGGGAAGATGCAGGCGTTCGGGGGTAACGAGAAACTGAAAGTGGTACAGAGTGGGAGGGTACAGAAGGCGACGGAGTGCCGTTTGGGGA
>KB722741.1:921544-937956 GCA_000349905.1 Volvariella volvacea V23 | reverse complement strand
CATGAAGGAGTATATTTCGTACAAATTAACCTAATTTGAGGTAAGTATATCCCATTATGCTCAAAATTACCATAAAATGTAATATAAACCTATAAGATTAAACATTATGTATGACGTGGTTCTACGACGCACACTGTAAATAAATTAATACAATAAACGAGCTCTGTCCACGTTATGACGCTGCAGAACTCTAAATAAAACGTTGAAAGCGTTATATATAGTGTGCGGCAGACACTCTGACATTGTTACACTGCGACAAAGGCGACATTTTCGAGGATGCAACTAAGTTTTGGCTAGTATGGGAGGTCATGAAGGGTGCTGCATATGTGTAGATTGACGAATCTGGCCCCAGATATGGCCAGCGAGCCTAACAAATTTGAAGTAATGCTCTTGGAGCACGTGGACCTGGCCAGCCTCGTGAGGCGCCCTTGAGCAAAACGCCTTTCGACCTCAAGGCTGACTCAAAGTTGAATCTATAGGCATGCTTGTCCCAGTTGGGGATGCACGTTTATCCGGGCAACTCCTTTTCAAAGTTCTAGCATCACGCAAAAAGTGTGAAGGGGGAAAATTCAGCCCGAACTTTCCTTCGGAGTTTATGCTAAACTTGGTTACTACGGGCGCTCGATCTTTTCCCGAATGTCGGTCTGTTGACACCACAGATGAAGTCCTGCAGGTCGTTTGATCGCATCAGGTTTGGTAATTAGTCCTTTCGTCTATTGTCTTCAGTGCGAGTTGATCACACGTCTCACAGCTGTCCGTTAAACCTGAGCGCTGGGATCATACATCACGAACGCAGCTTCCATGTGCACCCCAATGAGCATAAGATTTTCTTGAAAGCGAACGATGAGCTGGTGAGGTGATTTGACAGAGTACCCTGACTTGGAGCTCAGCTGCCACGCATAAGCTATTGCCCAGCTAAAGTCACAGTGCGAATCCGGGAATGGATCTCAGGACCAAATGTAGGGCCGCCTCACCTCCCCCCAAACAGAAAAAAGGATATCTAGGTGCGTAATTACAGCCGCTCTATTCATCCACTTATTCACTAGCTCATAAGCCAATTCGGTTCCGTCCAATGATGACATATGAAAGGTACGCCACAATATGTGATGCATTCCCCCCGCACGACAGGCATTAATAAAGAGGACGTAGTGAGTGTGGAACGCCAATAAAAGACGATAAGGTGCCTATAGAAATACCAGTGAGCCCTCAGTCTTGGAGATCGTTTATGGCGAGAATAGAGGTTTTGTATACATTGTTTAAACGCGTAGCACTCTGGAATGCTGACAGTCCTGTCCATCAGAACACACTTCATAACCGCGTTTGCCGGTGCTCGATCTTGAGACAGGAGTCAGTATTGAATACGCTGACGCTGTTATAATTAATGCCATTGACTTACTGCCTCGACTCACATCAATGGACAGCGTGAAGGGAATGTCGAGGTACTTTGCCTTCCATTACACAACTTGCGGTATCAATGGGATGCATAACGTTAGTGTAGAACATATAATCCCCTAGTACAACACCGCTTACAGCCTCAGCAGCTCCTTCATGGCTCTTAGTTTCTTGTTCATCTCTCTATGCCTCCCATTAGTTCTGGCTCTACCCACAACTTTATATCGACCCCAGGCGTCTAATATACTGGCTCAAGCTCTCGAAGTCGACCAGCAGTATAGGCGACAGTTATTCAACATTATCTGGAGTTCCGTCGTCACCATTATCGCATGCACGCATTCCGCCCTGCATCCCAATGTCCCAAATCCAGCTGCTACTAAGAGAGAAGTACTTCGAGAGCGATTGTGGATGACATTCTTCGCAGTTTTTGCACCAGATATGACGATACTGGGCGGCGATGCAAAGAAATGCAGCAAAGAGAATTTATAAAGAATTTAAGCAGTCCCGTATGTGGTTTCTACCAGACTAAGTGACCTTTATTCATAGCCATGCTTCAGGTTACAGCGAAAAGATACCTCAGTGGTCAATGAGACATGCCTATTTCTTGCAAATGGGCGGATTTATGGTACAAACACAGGCAGACAGATACGAGGTGCTCACCTATGAAGCATTCAAATTTCTTCTCAATGAGCCTGCAGGACTTCGGAGAGGTGATGGGCATACTTGGTTCCTTGCGACGGATTTCAGGCTCGATGTCTCAATGCAAGAGATTGAATACAGAGGTCAAGGGGATTGGGTGGTGACGATGATTGCTTTGAGCCAGCTTTGTTGGTTCGTCGTACAGTGCCTGGTTCGGTTCATCGCAGGACTGAACGTCACCATGATCGAGCTAATCGCATTCACGTTTGCCATCCTAAACATCATTGCATGGTGCCTCTGGATGCATAAACCACGCGATGTCCGCCTTCCCATTTATCTTGACCTCCGTGGCAATAGATTACCGGGACCGGACTTCGAGAAAATCAGGGGAAAGCACGAGAGGTCGTTGCCTTACTTTCCAAGGTTCCCGCCGGTCAGTATTGTCGGCGGTCAGTGATGTCTACTTTATGATCGAATATCTGTTTACCCAATTACACCAGATTTTTCCCCACCACCCTAGTTTATATTCGGTCCCAGTCCTAGAGGTCAATTTCCCACCCCAAATTCCTTTAGCATCAGGACCGGTACAAAGACGCCGCCGGACGATTTCACAATCCTTGGTACATATACTGCAGAGCTTCATGGGAATCGATCCTTATGGCGTTAAAGAGAAAGTTGCCCGTGGCCCTGGAAGTCGCTCGTGCACTGCCCAGAGTGTTAACACATACTATACGACGTGGTTCAATGATCTACCTGAAGGAGAGAGAGGGCGCACCAGGCGCAAAAGAACCCTAAGGGAACTTCTAGGACCCGCAATTGCGGCTTTATTGCTCGGAGCGATCCATTGCGCAGGGTGGGCATCTGTGTTCGAGTTTCCAACTGACAAAGAGCGCTTGCTCTGGAAGATTTCATCTATCATCTTGGTTTCTATTTCTTTCATGATTTTTCTTGCCGCTTTCTAAACGCTTTTCAGGACCAGACTGGATCATAGAGTCTTTATTTTATGCGCTGTTGGGGTATTATACGCTTTGGTTCGTCTTGCTCTTCTAGTCATTGCATTCACTAGTCTTCGTGATTTACCCCCTCTGCATATGATAATATTTGCTGGCTCTCTATATTCCCCCATATCTAGCTAACTCTCAAGTCTGCTATTGCGTCTATGATACTTACAGCAATCGGTTATATTCTTGCTGTCGTTCTTGCTATGTTAGGGGATTTGATTCCTATACGATCATGGACTACTTGTTATAGCAGCTAGATGCTGTAAATACTTACGCTACTCTCTCATTACAAGTATATATTGGGGTATTACCTCGTATCGCTCAACTCTACCTCTTCTACATCGTTCCAACATAGTCGAAGTCTTGTGCTTTGATAGTTTGTCATGTCTTTGTCAAAGTGTGCGACTACTTTTTTCCTCGCGTCTCTTGCATCTGTATCATTGCCATCTCCTTTATGACTTATATTGGTTGTTTGTACCATCTTCTTATTATCCCTTGGATATCGGCACCAAAGAAAACTACGGTACGCGGTCTACCTGTTACCTGCTCTTGAAAATCTACAGGTAGAATTCACCTCGCACAATGCAAAAAATGGTCCAGTGAAATCGCTGTCCTTGGTTGGTGTAATTCCCTTACTGTTGCGAACCTGCTATAGGGACTTAACCTAGGGACAGCAACCTCGCGAATCGTTGAACACTTACAAATTGAATGGCTAGACCATAAAATCAGGACGAAATTCCCTGAACATTTACGTATTTAGGTCTGCTCTCATGCAATCCTACACGACAAGACAGAGTACCAGCATCAAGATCCCGACCATTCAATGATCAGGGGCGAATTGTTTACACTTTGGTATGTACTCCAATTCTCCTAAACATCAATGAGGAAATTTGACGTCCGTCATACCTGCCTCCACAACTGCACTTCAGTAACAAAAGTGCTAGCCTGCGCCTGCAGCAACCTCGCCTTCTTCTTGAATTTACCAATATACCTCAATTTCAATGTCTTCAGTTCCCATCCCCTTAATTGTCGTTCCTTCAGCCAATCCAAAAATATCTCCAAGATCTCCTCGTTGTCCTCGTGAAAGAAGAGCTCTCCAATATCCAAAATAAGCATCTCCAGGCCGAGGTAGCCTATGTGTGGTACGTCTTCGCATTCCTCGCAACTGCAATCCCGATGTCCTTGTCGACTGGTGGGTGCACGCTTCGTCCAGCTACCGAGGAAGGATATAAATACGTGCATAGTTCGGAGGTGGATAACGGTCTTGCGCGTCGCGTAAGCTAATACGGAGAACAGGCGGTGGATATCTGATCGTACTCGATGTTTTGTAATGTACCCAATATCTATCTCCTCGATGTCGACGTTGCTTTTGTTTGTGAACCAGATGAGTCCCTCAATGAATAACTGTTGAATGTGAGGACCCTTAATGGGAGTGTCTAACGTTACGACATCCTTGCCCGTAGCGTCTCTCAACTTCAGGATGAACCTATCTTCACGGGTCCACGTGAGAGATAAACGATCATGTTGTTCCTGTGATCCTTGAGGAGGGGCCCTTCGGTGCTCGAGCAATCCCTGAAAGGCCTGATAGGCATCTTGTACACGGAAACTTTGAGAGTTGGGAAAGATGAGGATGTGCGCTTGCTGGATGGAGTGGAGACTTTCCTTCTTGAGCACGTCCCAAGATGGAGTGTCTATATTCAAGTGCGTAATATGGGATAGCCCTATCGAGGTAGAATTTTGCTCTGAGATATTCGGCGACGTCCCTATTATCTCCATTGATAGATGACGAACGCGTTTACAACGCCGAAGCAAGTCTAGCTGGTCATTACGGTAAAAACACTTAATCGAGAGGTGGGTAACCGTCGGGAGACTCGAAGGGAGAAGGGGAGCCCAGTCTTTCTGCAAGCACGATTGGATTTCCAATCGACGAAGCTTCGGCATCACACCGAGATCGGGAGCCCGAAACTCAATTTCTCTATTGCTTCGTCGTACACGACGGGATCTAAGGCCACGGAGCTCAAGCACCTCCAGTTTGGGGGCAGGTCGACCGTGTATGCGTGAAATTTTGTGTCCCGCGAATTTTCTCCAGATGCGTAGCGAGCGGACTCGATGCATGTTTTCGGCCAATAGGCTGGACATTTGGTCGTACGCCGAGGCGCTAGCCCGATTACGCCAGGTGTCGATATGCAGTGGCATATCGCCTGAGCGCTCCAGGAAGGCTTTGAACAGCTCGACGTTTGTCATCCAGATGTGCGTCCATAGCCCTTTGTTATTAAGTGCCACATCTCTCCAGTGCGTGCAAAATTGAGTGGCAGGGAGCCACGTGAAGAATTTGGCGTTGTGGTGGTGAGTGGAGGCCCCATCCAGAGCATCCGCTACGGCATCAATGTCTTTTTCGATGAGTATGGTTATAATTTCGGTAATCAGCTCAGCAGGGAGTTTGGAAAGAGGTTGGAGGGAGTTTTTGTGTCGACGTAACTGGGCTAGTGCCGTCGCGAACGCGGCGACATTCCTATCTGCTTTACTGACTGCGCCTGAATCCACCAATTCTCTGAGCCGAATCGAGTTGGCTTTGAACAGAGATGAGAACATTTGGGTGCATGTGTTCAGGGATCGTGGGTGAGCGGATGTAAGGAGGGTGCTGCAGCTTGCTGCAGGTGTAGGCGCTCTGACGATGGCACGTGAGCTTGCGGTTTACGATGCCACATCATGTCCTCACTCCCTAACCTTCTCGGACGGCGCATCCCCGCTGCGCTTGACAATGCATGGCGTTATTAGGTGAAGGATTTCGTTCGAGGGCAATGGCGGTGTCAATACGTGAAGCCACGCGAAGGACACAACAGCGGGTTACAGCGCGCTAAAGGAAAGAGACTCCTCAACATACAAGCATACACAAGCCGTGGCTTTCCTCTCCATTGGCCACTCATGCCTTTGATCCACAGTATGTGTGTGCAGACGCGTCTGTCCATCGAACCCTAGTCTAGCTAATATCAACACCATTTCCATCCTTAAGGAATTCACTCCATTTATGATAAATACACCAAGATATATAGAATGTATCCACAGCGCGCACGCACAAAGTTTGCTCAAGATAAGCGGGGAAGGGAGAAGAGCTACAGCCCATCATGCTCGCCCTCACTCTTCCATTAAAACTACTTTCGTAACAAAAGGACTGATCCGGGTCTGCAATGACTCTGCCCCCTCTCGACCTCCTCCACCGAATCTCAGCCTCAATACCTTCAGTTCCCGTCCCCTTCTCTGTCGTTCTTCGAGCCAACCCAAGAATATATCTATATTTGATGAACTGTGATCCCTGAAATACCGCTCCTCTACACACAAGCCTAAATCCTTCAGGTTGGGATAAGCTCGGATACGCATTTCGTGGCATTCGTCGCACCCACAAACTCCGGTGGGTGATTGATGAGGGAGATCAGGAGAGTTCGTTGGTCGGCTGTCGAATGAAAGAAAGCCAATGAACGCGTCGTAGTTACGGAGAAGGTAGATTGCACATCCTTGAGCGGCCCTTGTACTAGTAATCCGACGAAGAGCCGCTATATCCCGCTGTTTAATGTGACCAAGATCCATTGCTCGGATGATACTCCCAAGTCCAAAAGTCGAGTCTTGGAGCGCATCGAGGGCTGTAGCACTCAGATCGCTCATTGAATAGGTGGGAAGATTATCATACAAGAATATCCGCTGTTGTCCCATCCTGGTGACCGCCTTTACAAATAGTATACCATGGAAACCCCAGACCAGATTAAAATGATCGAGTCGTGAGATAGGGACCTGATTTACGATGCGCCCCATTATTTCTTTAATAGCACGGCAAGCTTCAAACACCGATTCGCGCGTCGCAAAGCCAAAACGGGGGGTAAGACGAACGTGCCGTATTGATGGGATAGTTGCTTGTTTAAGCGTCGCCCATGACAAGCTGTCCAAATACAAGTGCGTAAGATGTCTGAGCATCATGCGTGGAGGTTGGAAACCAGAGTCGGGCCTATTATTGATCAGTCTTATCGATAGGCGACGGACATTGTAGCAGCGCTTAAGCAGATCAAGTTGGTCGGCTTGGGTAAAGCATTCAATGGTGAGGTGTGTGACTGCCGGGAGATGGGAAGGGAGGAGGGGTGTCCAGTCTTCTTGCACGCAGGACATGACCTCCAGTCGGCGAAGCTTTGGCATGATGCTGGGATCAGGAGCGATACTACTAGTAGCAAAGCGCCTATTGTTCGGGGCTAAGACAAGGCCAATACGATGAAGCCTTAGGGATTCTAGTTGCCGAGCGCGCCGGCCTTGTAGCCACGAAAGCCTGTGTCCGGTGAGGTCCTGCCAAAGGTATAGCGTTCGGATTCGGAACATGTTGGCGACCAGGTGCCTAAACATTTCATCGTACTCGGTATCATTTACTCGACCACGCCAAGTGTCAATGTGCAATGGTTGATCCACCGATCGCTCCAAGAAGACCTTAAATAAGTCTAATTTCTTCATCCAGACCCGTGTCCACAGTCCTCGACTCCTGAGCGCCACCTTTCTCCACTGTGCACAGAATTGAGTGGCGGGAATCCATCCGGTAACTCTGTCGTGAGTACCCGCCACGTTACCTTGCGCTTCGTCGACGAGGATGGTCAGGATCTCGATGATGAGCTCTGCAGGAAGTTTGGAAATCGGTTTGGAGGCATTATATAGCCGCAATTTGGCGAGAGCGTCAACGGATCGAAATGAGTTGGCGTCAGACAAGGATAAAAGCATTTACAAGCGTAGGACAAGTGGTCGTGGTACAAAGAAACAGAGGGATAAAAAGGGTCTTTGACGGTGAGGCGCTTTCGGCTCTTCCGCCACTGACAGGCTTGCACGTGCAAGGGGTACTAGCAGCTACTGCTGTAAATAGTCGGTCAGGCTATTTGAATACACCAAAGCTCATTAGCAATTTCTCCTGTGTACCCGCCTGCAGGGCTGCGTCGTGTAAAGGGAACATAGGTGCAAGTCCTTAAATTCAATCAGAATTCCGATAGCAGTGTCGTGAAGAACTGTATACATTGTTACAAATGGTAGAAAATGCAGATGTACAGGAAACTCAAACCAGTTACAATCCAGAGTCATACACATCTGTGACGGGATGATCGAAGGTCTAATGCGAGTGTCCGAATGTACAGAAAGTTAGCAGCTGGGTGGAACAAGAATATCACGAGCATCCAAAGCGTACGATGCAATAAATTAATATCAACATATGGCGGTCGTTAAGATCGTAAGGGGAGAATGGCGAGGTTTGCCTTTAATCTGAGGGGCGAAAGTATCAGGAGTCTCGGGCAATGAAGGATGGTGAGGTCAGCGTACCTTCTGTCATAACCTTCCAAGAGAGGTACAAAGTAGTCAAGCTCGCTGTGTTGAGGAATGTCGCGATAAATGACCCATCCAGTCGCGCGGAAGTGATCTAAAGAGGTGGTCAGCAACACGAGAGCACACATGGGGTGGGAAGAAGGCCTTACATCACAAATGGGACCACTCAAAATGAAATAATCCACTTGAGCAACCGCGAAAAGGGTGAAAGACAAAACAAGGTATCGAAGCGAGGCGAAGTCCCGAAGACGCCAGATCAAAAGATATCCCACCACGGCAAGGTAAAAGGCAATAGCACTTGTGCCAAGAGAAATCAAGTCAATTACGTCGCTTAGCAGCCGCGAGAGGTGATTGACGTACGTGAGAGGCCATAAAACCGCGAAAATAAACAAGGGTACACTTCTCAACTTCTCCCAGGGCGTGCCTGGTTGATTTTGCTCCGAAAACCCAAATCCGATGTCTAACCCGACATATCCGGACGCAGCGAACACGAAAAACCCAAGGAATCCTGAACTGAGCGCAATGAACGGAAAATTGAGCGATCTCTCTTCAAGTTGTAGAACTTCCAGGAAGATCACGAGCGCGAAGGCGAAGAGGGCCCAGAACGTGGTTGACAGGATCCCAAGGTGGACGGCGGTGATTACTACTAGCGAGGTAGAGCCTTGTTTCAAGAACGAGCCGATTGTTAGAAGTTGGAGTAGTAGTGACAGTCCATACAGCGCTAGGAGTACTCGGAATTCAATCCGGGCTTCGTGTGTGCGAAGGTCACGGATGGCATCATGAGACGCATGGACACGACGTTGAACAGCATCAACGACTCACCAAAAGCGATCTTCCGCCGAACAGCCTTGTACATCAAAACTCCAACCCACACCGTGCATAGGAAGCAAAAAACGTTGTTGACGACATTTGACGGAGAGTTGTTGTGACCTGCTCGAGGGATTCCGCATTCCGGGTTGATGCCGACAGGTGCAGAGTCTGGGTCCGCAGAGACACCAAGTAAGAGTGAAGGAGCCCTGCGTTGCAACTGCCAAGGCAAGCGGCGTGGAGTGCGCAGCGTCAGCTTCCGAAAACACCCTATGCAGCACGCAAAACACAACGGAGCCAAACTCACCTGACGATAGAAGAGATTGCACCACGGATAAGATGGGGTATTTTCACAAAAGTAGTTGAAGTACCCGAATTCCACCATTTGAGGTTGAAGAGCTCGAGATTGAGGGACTGGGGAGGTAGAGGGCGATAGTCATAGATGCTGTGTAGGCGTTATTCGTGTCCCGATTTTTTTGGGAGGCGTGCCACGGCGGCATTCATTGTTGATGTTGATGAACGGAACGTGTTCGACGATGATTAGATATGAGATTATCGGGGCGCTCTCCCCTGGTGCCTGATTAGCGCCCAGTTGGGCCCCGACCAACTTGGAGCACAGCCTTGAGAATACTGGAATCGTCGCGTCTTTCACTTCGCTCGCCACCCGACTTTCGACGAAAACTTCGGGGATTCGTAGCCCTGAAGATGATGGAAAACATCGAAAGCAGCGGCGGCCGGCATATGGTGAGAGGGTCCACTAACCAGAAGAGGCTATGCTGTGTTGTGGCTTTTATTGCTAATTCATTCTGATCACCTAGTCACAAGCACCACGCTTTCTGCCCTACAAGTCGGTGGTACGACATCTATTACCATAGGGTGCTGGCCAAGAGTCTCGGTGCTCTATATGAGGGCGAGAACTCGGCCAGAAGTCTCCCTGCATTGGAACCTCGAACATCCGCTTGTGCACCCGGCTTTCTCCTTACTGCAATGGCATGCCAAATGTGCCGCGGCTTGACTGCTCCTCGTTGTCATCCCAAGAGCCGGGACTTTCTTCTTGGGTTCTGTTTTTGTGCTCATGCGCTTGCTCATCTAGTTCCGCTATGAAATCATTCGTAATGCAAAAGAGTTATAAAAACTGGGGTGCCTTTGTGGGCGAACGTCAAAATTTTCCGTGCTTTCTCGATTTTAACGAAATCACCCTCTCCTCAAGTTCAACCTTCGCCGCTCCCTAACTAGCTCCCTTTAGATGTGGTCTTTACACTCTCGTGGTGTGATCACTTCAATCATCCTCTTCTCTGGTCTCGCTTCCTCTTCCCGCATCCCCCTTGAACAAATACGCCGAGACCTTAACCAATTCCGACAACGCGAAATCATCACTCCAGATGCGTTAGCAGAATCTTACGACTATATCATTGCAGGAGGTGGACTGGCCGGTCTCGTCCTTGCAGCACGGTTATCAGAGGATTCTGATAGAACTGTACTCGTGCTCGAAGCAGGTGACACAGGTGATGCGGTCAGAAGTCAAATCGGTAAGTCACCCCGAAATTCGAAACAAATCAGACTATTTGTTAGTTTACGACCTTGCGTACATTTTTTCTCTCTCTCTCACGTTGCCGATTTTCCGACCCACTCGATGCCCGATGACTCGCAGGAGTTGAAGGCGAGAGAGGGCCGTTTTTCTTTCCGTTGCTTCGCATTCGTTATTATCCCCGTTTCCTAATTGATCCGCTGCAGATCCTCCCGGAGGGACCTATTACCAATCCTTGGTTGGTTCGTCATATGACTGGGCCTTCAAGACAACTGCTCAGGCAAATGCTGGTGGCCGTAACTTGCCATGGGCAAGAGGCAAAGTGAGTACGAACCCCAAAATTCTCGCGTCCCTCATGTTCGCTCCAAAAGAGGAAAAATGGCTGACTGTTTGTCTTGCATGGTCACGCAGATTCTTGGCGGTTCGTCAGCAATTAATGGAATGTACATTGTGTGGCCCTCCGAGCCCGAATTGGATACTTGGCAAAGGCTTGCGGGTGACAATGCTGAGGCGTGGAGTTGGGAACAATACCATGCTGCATTGAAGAAGAGTGAAACGTTCACCCCTCCTAGTGATGAGGTTCGGGAAGCTGCAGGAATTGAGTATGACGTGGCAAGTCATGGGACAGATGGTCCAATGCACGCGACATACCCAGCCTTGTAAGTAGTTTACGTGCATCGCGGAGTTCGCTAAACTAACGGTGTGTACAGCACATTCGACATTGTGGGTCGATGGCTCCCTAGCTTAGAGGCCTTTGGTATTCCCAGGAATCCAGACTCAAACAACGGAAACAACATCGGAGGATTCATCGCTCAATCCTCAATCAATCCCAATAACTGGACTCGCTCCTACTCCCATTCGGCATACATCGAACCCCTACCTCCCCGGCCTAATCTCCACATCCTAGTCAACGCTACCGTCACTCGTATCGTCTTCGGTGATGAATCCTCAGATTCGAACCTGAGGGCCACAGGAGTAGAATTCGCTAGTTCAGCGGACGCTGAGAGAAGGATCGTGAACGTGAACAGCGATGGCGGTGAAGTGATTTTGGCTGGTGGTGCTATTGGAAGCCCACATATATTGTTGGCAAGTGGTGTTGGTCCACGGGACGTCCTGGAGTCTGCTGGTGTTGAGGTAAAGCACGAACTACCAGGTGTGGGTCAGCACTTGCAGGACCATTTGGTTGCTGGTTTGGCTTGGTCAACGGATGCGGAAACAGCTGGGTCGCTGCATAATACCGGATCTGAGTTCAGCGTAAGTCCTAAACCGACTTCCAGTTTCATGTAATGGTGCTCATTTTCCGCGAACAGAACTCCCCAGAATTCTTGTCGTTCGTCAACTCTGCTGTTGCATATGTTAACACTACCTTTGTCTTTGGTGGATTGGCCGAAAACGCTGCTGCCTTCCACGACGAGATCAACAATGCGTTCGATGCGTCCGTTGAAAACTTGGTCCTTAGCTCGCACCCGGAAGTCATCGAAGGTTACAAGGCGATTTATAGAGCAATATCCGACGAATTAGTTGCATCGAGTCAAGTTGGCCAGGTGGAGTTCCTGCTCAGTATCAACTCACCAGGAACCATCGCTCTGCAGGCGGCTATTCAACACCCTCTCAGGTGGGTATTCAGTGAATTGTGCGAGCGCTGAGGAGACTGACTGGTTTCTAGTCAAGGAAGGATTACCATCTCCTCACCATCAACATTCGACGCCCCTCTCATCGATCCCAACTACCTCTCCCACCACTTGGGTAAGTGCACCAAACCATTACCAGAGCTATCGTCCGACTGACACACACCCTTCCATTAGATGTTGTAATCATGCGCCAGGCCCTCAAAATTGCCCGTACACTCGGCAACACCGGACCCCTCAGCGAAGTTACGAATGAAGAGATTACGCCTGGCTCAGGTGTACAAACCGACGAGGATTGGGATAACTGGGTCAGAAATAACGCCCGGACCGAGTTCCACCCGTCCAGTAGCTGCGCTATGATGCCAAGAGAATTGGGCGGTGTTGTTTCACCAGATTTGAAGGTTTATGGCCTTGGTGAGCTTGATACGCTTTACACTTTATATCCGTGTGGAGGCTGACCTGGTTTTGTAGACAACGTCCGAGTTGCAGATGCCTCGGTCATTCCTATTGGTCTTTCTGCCCATGTGAGTACCTCCTAATCCGACATTCCTGAGCGCTATATACTGACCACACACCTCCCAGCTCGGAGCTCCCGTATTTGGTCTCGCCGAACAAGCGTCGTCGATTATCCGTGCATCCCGCAACGGAGAACCCCTCCCCGGATCCGACTCTTCCTCCGGTGGTTCTGGTAACAGTGGTGGTTCTAATAGTGGCTCTGATTCCGACTCGGGCTCGGACTCGGACAACTCACAGTCCGGTGCACGCCTGAATACCTTTGCCTCTACCACCCTTGTGACAGTGGTTTTGGCAACTTTGCTGGCATTTGCCCAGCTTTAAAGAGACTTTGGTTTCATACCGGACTTATCCTCGGACAATCTCTCCCTTCTCGTTTCTCCTCGAATCGTACTATCCTTTCCGATCCTTTTCTCCTTTCCCTGCTCTCCATTTTAACGAACTCTTACGACACATCAAACGGACTCTCATGCATACCACCCTACCCTTGTCGTTCGTTGACGCGTCTCTCTTCTCGTGTCTGGTATATTTATACCTTCCCTCGAGGACCATTACTATTACCCTGTCTTGATCTTGATACCATCTGGACTACCATGTTACCTGCAGAGTCTCTGTGCGTCTCAGTAAATTTTGTCGAGATACTTTACTAGATCATATGTATTTACAACGTAGCTATAGTGTCAAAAGAGCCCGGAGCTTTCTGCCTGTTAATAGTCTCAATCAGCAAATGATGGGACATTTGGTTGGTGCTCAAACGTTCGTAACGAGTTGTCTGCACCACATCAGGGCGCGCTTCGTCAGATTTGCTTCAGCCCATGTCACACGAACCCATTTGGTTACCTGGACTCCTTGAAACCATTTCTGAACACCTTAGGGACGATAGAAATGCCTTGAATGCTTGCACCCTCATCTGCCACTCATTCTCCCTTCCTGCCCACCGTCACCTATTCCGTAGTCTATCGATTTTGCTCGACTAAAACCCCCGTATCGCAGATCAACGCATGAGCGCCCATCACAAATACGGAATTCTAATATAAACTACAGATTATAATATACAACCTGTACGGTCGAAAAAAAGAAACAACAAATAATCACGGGTACTCGAGCAGCATATTCGAGTCCTGCTCCACAGGATCTCTACTCTGCCCACAGCCGTAATCATAATGCGACTTCTGCCGCTTAGTCGCCGGTTCCGCAGAGCTGGGCCGAGACGCACTGCGCCGCCGTCCAAGCTCACGATCGTGCTCGCGCCCGCGGTCGTACTTGTGCTTGTACCCGCGGCCATGGCCGTGGTCCTGGTCCTGGTCTTGATAGTGATCTTGGTAGTGATCTTGGTCGTGGGTGTGGGGCTGACAGCGATAGCAGCCGTGGCACCGCATCGCGAGATGGGGCTCGTATATCGTACGGTACATTGTTAGTTCTGCCTTGTCCCTTTCGCGTTCGAGGGTGTTTACTTGGTGCATGCTGTGCATGAGGTGGTTGGTGAGATGATCGACTCGGGTTCGGAGTTCACGGATATCGTTTTGGAGAGCGTTGAATTGAGCTGAGGAGTCTGTGGTGTGGTGCAGCGCTGCTGGTGCTGGTGCTGGTACTAGTGCTGATGTTGAGGCTGATACTGGTGTTGGCTCAGGTGATCTATGCGTGCTAGGACTGTGGAGCACATCATTATATACCCTTCAAGGAGATTCGGCCCAAGAGACCTACCCTGCAACACCCTCTAGGCCCTTTGGATTGGAATCATACTCTCTTTTCAGCGCCTCTACTGAACTGTCGAGCTCTGGAGCAGTCACATAAACAGAAATCCACAGCTTTTCGGCATTTATACGCACCTGGTTGACTCGTCAGCCTGGTGTCGGTAGGAGTGTCGCGGGGTTCGTGGGATTCAGAGTCGTCTTCAGATATGCTGCAAAGAGTAGCAGACCCATCTTGTCACCAGAATGTTGTTAACGGAATCGCATATATGCTAATAAAATACTCAACGTACCATTTTCACCCTCTGACTCTTGGTTTACGCGCCCATTCTCATCATCTCTAGTCAGATGATCTTTATTCATCGTGACCGTAATACCGCCTGTCTCGCCAGTAGCTTTGTCGCAGGCAGAAATGGCCACGACGCCATTGACGTCAATGTCGAACGTAACTTCGATAGTACGAAGACCAGGAGGGAGGCCGGAAAGATTTATCTCCCCAAACGAGTGATTACTCCCATGGTGCAAATGCTCGCCCTCAAAGATATTTATGAGGTTGTCCGAAGTATAGACGCTTTCAGACCTCTTTGTGGGAATACCAGAATTATGCTTAATTATCGTAGTTGAGGTGCCCTCCGTCGTGATACCAAGCGACAAGGGGGTAACATCGAGTAAGAGCAGATCTTGTATCTTCTCGGAGTCGTCGCCACAAAGCATAGCAGCCTGTATCGCGGTACCATATGCAACGGCTTCATCTGGATTAATGCTCTGATTGGCCAGCGGCACGCTGTCATCGGGATTATATCCAAAGAAGCTGGATACAAGCGTGGCGATGCGAGGCATCCGAGTTGCACCGCCGACGAATATGACTTTACATACGTCGTCCTTTTTGACGCGCGAGTCGTGGATGACCTTTTTCACCGGTTCAAGCGCTCGATTGAAGAGGTCCGAACATAGTTCTTCAAACTTTTCTCGAGTGAGGGAGGTGTAGAAATCGATAGAGTCAAGCAGTGTGTCGATTTCGAGGGACGCTTGAGTGGCTGAAGATAGCGCGCGCTTAGCGCGCTCGCATACCGTACGGAGGCGACGGACGGCACGGGGGCTGGAAGATAAATCTAAATAGAGTTGAGCGTGATTGAGTTATACTAAAAGGAGTGACATACCTTTCTGGTGCTTGGAATAGAATTCACGAATAAAGTGGTCGACAAGGCGGTTATCGAAATCCACACCGCCAAGGTGTCCGTCACCGGCAGTAGCCTTGACCTCAATAATACCGTCCTCAATGGTGACAAGGGATACATCCAAAGTACCACCACCAAGATCAAAAATGAGAACGTTTCGTTCATCTCTCACCCCTTTCTCAAGACTATATGCAATAGCAGCGGCGCTAGGCTCGTTTATAACACGGAGCTCGCGAAAACCAGCCATCTCTCCAGCTTTCATAGTTGCCTGGCGTTGAGACTGGTTGAAATGTGCAGGGACCGATATGACGGCACAGTCAACTGCACCACCGAGATGTGCCTCGGCGTTCTCCTTCATTTTTGACAGAATCATGGACGAGACCTCTTCCGGAGACTATGGGCTCGCAATGAGTGTTTGTTCTCTATCCAGCTATAATGCAGGGGATTGCTCACGAGTTCTTTAGTTGCGCCGCCGTACTCCACGTGGATGTATGGCTTGCCGGCCTTATCAAAGACCCGGAACGGGAGGCGTCTAATATCAGCCTGCACCTCCACATCGTCGAATTGTCGCCCAACAAGGCGCTTGACGCCGTATAGCCTAAAAGCGCCGGGTGAGCCATGAAAAACAACAAAAAGCAAAAAAATACCCACCACATGTTCTTGAGGGTCCGGACCGAGAAATAGGCTTTGTCGCGGCA
>KB722741.1:833391-921444 GCA_000349905.1 Volvariella volvacea V23 | reverse complement strand
AGGGCGATCGTTCGATTGCCGTGATCGTTGGGGATGATCTCCACACGGCCGTTGCGCCAGGCGCCGACGCATCTAGAGGAAGATCAGCTCAGTTGGACAATATATTTCGGTTGCATGTGTGAGACTCACGAGTAGGTCGTGCCGAGGTCGATGCCAATTCCGATAGGCTTTGCGGGGGGCATGAGGTCGTTTTGAATGGGGCTTTCGGGGGATGTGACGGGAGCAGTGGTGTTTTTAGCGAATTGGCGCGCTGACGGTCTGACCTGTCTGGCGCGGTCAGTGCGTGACCGGGTCAGCGTGCTTCATGCCTGGGCGGAGTGATGACTAATCGGTGGGCGCTAGCGCGGGAACAAGCGCGCGGAACCAATACGCTGGCGCTCAAACTAGCGCTCAGGACCGCAGCGTAGATGGCTGCACCGCGTGCACCCTATATCTCGAATAGTATGGTTTTTGTTAAATACATATATCTAAACTGCTCTCATTGGGTGTTCAAGGCCGTGTACTGACTTTGTTGTTGACGCAGTGATGCTTTGGAAAATAGATCAGCCTATTTATGCCCACATTGCGCGCCTGTTTTCGCCTATCAAGTTAAAATGGGACTCATAACATGAATTACTAATTATAATATACAATCTCTAGTCCATGAGGTGGACAAACATCAAGGATACTCCAACAACGTATTCGAGGACGGACCATCCACATCCGCGGAATCTCCACTATGCCCCTCACTATGCCGCTGTCCTTCCTGACTTGGAGGAGCACCGCTCTGGCCTTGCTCTCGCTCTTGCTCTTTCGCCTGCACGTGTTCACCCTCTCCTTCACCTTCCTCGCTCCGCAGCCCATGACCAGGGCTGTGGCGAGACTTTTGCCGCTTAGGAGCCGGCTCTGCTGAACTAGCCCGCGATGTACACCGTCGATGTCCACGATCGCGATCGTGGTCATGACCCCGGTCGTATTTGTGCCTATGCCTATGCCCGTGTCCATGTCCATGTCCATGGCCGTGGTCCTGGTCCCTCTCCTGGTCCTGGTCCTGATCGCGGTCGTAGCTATAATGGTGGCAATGACAACACCCACGACACCGCGTCGCAAGCTGAGACTCATACAACGTCCGGTACATCGTCGCCTTGGACTCCATCTTGTCCTTTGCGCGCTCGACCGCGTGCACCCGCTGCATCTCGTGCATCAGGGAGGCGGTGAGGTGGTCTATCCGCGCGCGTAGCTCGCGGTTCTCGTTCTGGAGGGTGGTGATTTGGGCTGATGAGAAGCCTGTTGAGAAGTGTGGTGGGGGTGGAGGCGGGGGTGCTGTGGTTGGAGGTGGAGGTGGTATGTGGCCTTGGTTGAAGCTGGGTGTGTAGGGTGGTTGTGCAGTATGGGGGTCCCAGTAGGGACTTGGGTTATAGTAAGTCATAAATGGTGGGAAGGCCTGTGGGCCTGACGAAAGAGGTGGAGGATGGGCCATATGTTGAAGCGGTGGCAGCCGTGGTGGCGGTGAAGCTGACGCCGAACTTCGAGCATCGTCGACAACTAGTTTTGCGTCGCTTAATTAGCAATTCCACAAGCGTGTAGAATACTTACTTGGCGACCTCGACGTTATTGGTTGCCCACCTGTGACGCCAGGAACGACTCCCCTTTCTTGACGCTCTTCAATGGGATCTTCCTCGGTGTCAGGTTCGGCGTCTTCTGGGCCAACAGCTTCTTGAGCCGGTGTTGGCGTCTCGTTGAGAGCGTCGCGGGCATCAGGCGAGGCCAGCTTAGCCTCAATAAGCTCATCAATACCCAGCGCATTCTTTAGAATTTCACTTCGAGGTCCAGCTGCCTCTGGCTTTTCTCTCGCTTCCCTTACAAGCTACAGCACCGCAATGAGTTCGATACATTCAACGCACGGCAAGGTGTGGCATACTCGGTTATACTTGTCCTTCAACGTTTTCACATCCCGTGAACTGACATTCGACTGCGTCCTCACCCACGCCTCGTAGTCATTCCCGACCTTCAACCATCCACTCGGGCCGATGGGGAGAACCGCCCGCACGACCCTCAGCAACTCTTTTATTTCCTCCATCCCGAAATTCTGTGACCCGACAGTCCGTCCTCCCCGCCTGCTTCGCTTCTCCTTGGATCCATGGGAAGCACCGTGTGTCGAAACGTGCCGGGTTTGGGAATGACCTGGAGCTTGAACGGGATGTAGGGTTGGGAATGAATGAGAATAGGAATGAGGAGCGTGGGCGACTGGGTGGGGGTGATAGCTCATCTAGCTGCCTATACACCGGTATTTTAGGACTTCAGCCCTCTGAAGTTTGGGCGTTTGGTGTGGTCGAAAAAGAGCTGGGGGATGTTGGGAACGGTATGGAGGACCATTACTTATTGGCGACGAGGCTCCTCCATTCCCCGCCGCCGTTCGGCAGGTATCACATGATCTGGAGCAGTCTGCGACGGTCTGGAGGTTCCAGATCCTGTGCCGGAGGTCCGGAGGACGACCGGGGGATAAAAATATAGCTTCAGGGGTGCGATACTTGGGAGTGACAGCTGAGATGTAGAAATCAATCGCAGCGAGTTGGGAGGACATCGCAAGGGGTGCTCATTCTCTGGCTCCTCCTTTCATTTAGGGAGACGCAAATGGGGTTTAGCGCAAAAGGTTGTACGTTTATCAGGACGTGAGATATAACGGCCGAGATGATCATTTTCGTGCACCGCCTCCACTTTATCACCTCGAGACGAACACGCTCCACTTGTTGTAATCTGTACCCGTGAGCATCGCTGAGGGTCTTGCCAATGCAATGGTGGATTGTAGAGTTGGAGAAAAGTCGAAGACGGCGCCGCCCAATATGGCAGGCGTTGTGGATCCAGCGCCATCAGACCATCAGGAACACGCCTGATCTTGACGTCATTTGCATAATCCATGCAGGGAGACGGACTCCATCATCTTCACCCTCCGCGTCCACTCCGAGTTGCAGAAGCTGGCCCCAGGTCATGCGACCTCTCCAAAAAATACAGCCAACTGATGTCCAAAGACCTGGTTGAGGTCTCTGCTACAGGACACTGTGGTCCACACCACACGAATTCAGTCGCACACGGGCAGCATCACCGTCCCGAACGCCCTGCGCCAAGCAAGTGGCCGTAAATCTGACGTATGTTGATTTTCCGTGGGATTTACGAAAGGAAAGTTGAACTTGTGAATTATAACGGTGTGTCGAACGGATACTTCCGGTCCTTCCTTCATCCCCGACCTTGCTATCTCTATCTTTTGAATAAGCAGAGACAAGCGCCAGATACCTTTATCTCAGAGTCTCACCTTAACCTCGACACCGCACCCGAAAAGAAAAGCATCATTCCTCTCCCGTGGGCCTCTTCCCCTTCTCCCCCCTCCTGAATCAGATGTCTCTTGACCCTCAGCTCATCCTGGACAAGCTTCCCCCAGAATTATGGCAAGAAATATTCGCATTCGCCTGTATTGACGATGGCTCCACAGGCCGCAGCCTATCCGCCGTATCCCGCATCGTCCGCGTCCTCTCCTCGCCATTCCAAGTCCAATCCGTCGCCATCCGCGGCTACACCCAGCTCTCCTCCTTCGTCGCCGTCATGCGCCATCTCCCGCCCGAACGCCGGCGAGTCAAGTTCCTCTTCATCTCCATGATCCAAGAGCAGTCCAAAATGGCCGCCATCAAGTTCGAGTACCACCGGCGCGACGCCTTTGCGATCGAGTACCAAGAGCTCCTCCGGCTCATCGCGCCCACGCTCGAGATCCTCCACGCGTGCATGGACTACGCGCTCCCGTTCTACCTCATCCCGCCGCAATCGCCTCTCCCGGTCTTGAGGGAGCTGACCATCTTTGATGGGCCCAAGATGGGCGCGCCGCCGCACCCGGCCCAGTTCCCCGATCTGCCGCGGCTCCAGCACGTCCACCTCGTCAACCCGACGACGCAGCTCCCGAAGCATCTCGCGGCGTACCCCCAGTCGATCGTGAACCTCCGCATCTCTGCCACGTGGATCCAAGGGTGTCTGAACCTGATGGACGGGATGGCGGAGAAGACGAATCCGCTCGGGGCGGGCTCGACGGTGTGGCTGAGCAGCCCGAGGGAGCCGGAGAGGAGGTGGAGGGAGGTGACGGGTGCGGTGAGGAGGTTGACGAGGGAGAGGGAGTGGCTGAAGCTGTTGCCGGAGAGACACAAGTATCAGCCTGCGGGGCCGGTGGCTGCGAGGGAGGCGTGGCTGGAGAGGTTGACGGGGTATACTTGGTGGTAGATTGTGCTTCCCGTTTTCGTGATCGTTTCCCCGTCTTTCTGCTTTTTGGTGCTTTTGAGGCGAAAGGTGGTTTACTTTCGTGCTCTGTGTGTGGACATGAAGGACTCTTGTGCATGTCGTTGCTTTCATCTTGATCTTTTGTTTGCATGTCCTTTCATGTCATCGCGATGTTCGTCGTTCATCTCAGCCACCTTTGCCTCCACGTTAACCTCCCTCGCTCCAGATGTCTCATCCATCCTCCTTCCTGTCCTCCACCGAAAAGGAGGCGCAAATCACTATAAATCCCCGCTCCCTCTCTCCCCTCCTCTCCACCCCTCTTGCTTTCTATCCACCACTTTCATCGTCATTTGCTTTGCACAAAACCACGCACACCTCTATTATTTTTTTAAATATTTAATTCACCGCTATGCGATCTGGTATCCTCCTCCTCACCCTCTTCGCGTTCAAAAGCCTCTCCTCGTCGTCCACGATGCGCGTCCGCGCACAGGGTCTGCCCGGTGCGGAGACGGTCGGCGGCGCAGTGGCGGGCGTGATGGACTCTGTCGGCTCGGCGGCTGAAAGGCTTCCCGGGGATCTGCAGCGGAGGCAGGATTCGTCTTCTCCTTCGTCTCCGTCTGATCCCGCGTCGTCGTCGTCGTCTTCTTCCTCGTCCAATTCGTCATCGTCTGCTACTACTCCGGACCCTCCCCCCTCCCCCTCGTCAGTCGGATTACCGAGCGACTCGTCTGCAACGAACAACCTCGACACGTCCTCCTCCTCGTCTTCGTCGTCCTCCAGCTCGTCCTCCTCCTCCTCCGATGGAACAGGAACAGGAGGAACGGCAAACGCCACAGTCACGGCAGAATACACGTACCAAGACCAGGCGACGGCGTACCACAACTACTATCGCGCGCAATACGGCGCTGGGGATGTTGCTTTTAGCAATGCGCTGTATCCGGGGGTGTTGCAGTGGGCGCAGGCGTGTAGGTTTCAGCATAGTAATCCGCAGGGGCAGTATGGCGAGAATCTGGTGAGCTTTTGGTTCTTGTTCTTCTCTGCTGCTTCTGCTTCGTCTTGGTGGAATTGTGGCTGACGGTGTTGTGTCCTTTTTTTTTTTGGCTGTTATCTCGCGTCTCCCGTGTGTTGTTGGGTAGGCGGCCGGGACACCACCGTTTGGGATCCCTGATGCTTTGGCGTTGTGGATGAACGAAGCGAGTACGTAGCCTTTCCTATCCTCTTGACAGTGTTCAGGGGCTGACTTGGCGATCCTCCAGGTCAATATAACTGTAAGTGTCATGCACATCCCTCCCTCTCTTGGCATCCCAATGACTAACTTGCTCTCCCCCCCCAGACAACAACCCAGGCTTCTCGACCGCAACGGGACACTTTACTCAAGTCGTATGGAAGAGCACAACGGCTCAAGCATGTGCGCTCATCCAGTGCCCAGCCGGAACGATATTCCAGGGCTACCCGGCGAATTACGTCGTCTGTCGGTATACTCCCCCGGGGAACGTCCAAGGGCAGTTTGGGTGGGTGGTCTTTCCTCTTCCTCCCCCCTTATTCTCCCTTGCCTTGCGTTCGAGCTGGCGGCTGACGCTGTTCGTTGCACAGAACAAACGTCGGCAGAAGAGTACAGTAGACGAAAGGACGAGCGTCAAGTGCAAGATTGCATAGCACCTGGTGTGCCCCCCTCTCTCCTGTGGTGCAGTGTGTGTGTGCGGTGCATGCGCAAATGATTCCCCCCCTTCTCCGCTTCGCTTTTACGATGTTGTCATGATCTGTTACGAGTTGTTACGTTTTTTTGGTCTTCCCTCTTTTTTCTTTTTTGGTGTATGGGTATTGCTTTGTTGGTGGAGGGGTTGATGCGTTGGCGTTCGGATCGGGGGTCGTAGTGGATCTATGGCTTTTTGATTTGGGTGCATGTACAGACTAGTCAAAACATTACTATAGATATACATTACTATTCACACTGAATTGGTGTGCGGCGATGACATGCGGGGCGGGAGTATAATTGCCAATATCAACCACGCGCCTCAGAGACTAGATTCTGCCAGCCTCGACTCGAACACACAAGTCGACGTCCAGAGTCTGCTGGAAGATCTGGACAGGAACGGAAATAGCCGAGCCGTGGCAATCAGACCACATCCGGGAAACGAAAAAATGACACCACTCCGCCCTCCGCGTGAAATAAACTCTGAGAGCTCAAAATCACGGGCGTTGGCATCGTTGGAAGGGGCTGATACCCGCCTTGGATTGTACCTCGCAATACCAACACCATAACCCGAATGTCACACCAAAAGCACTACGACATCGTCGTCGTCGGCGCTGGCATCGCAGGCTCGGCCCTCGCCCACTCCCTCTCCACCCTTCTCCCTCCCCTCCCCTCCACATCCAACGGCAAGTCCAGACACCTCAACGTCCTCCTCCTCGAGAGATCCCTCTCGGAGCCGGACCGCATCGTCGGAGAGCTGCTCCAACCGGGAGGCGTCCACGCTCTGCAGCAGCTCGGCTTGGAAGGGTGTCTGGAGGGCATCGATGCGATTCCCGCGCGGGGGTACTGCGTCGTCGACAGCACCAGGGGCCGGTCGGTGCACATACCGTACCCGGAGCAGGAGGAGGGGCGGAGCTTCCACCACGGGCGGTTCGTGATGAAGCTGCGGGAGGCGGTGATCAAGGGCGTTGGGGGGAGGGGGAGGAGCGCGAACGTGGATGTTGTGGAGGGGAGCGTGACGGAGCTGGTGGAGGATGCGGAGGGGCGGGTTGTTGGTGTCAGAGTTGTCAAGAAGAACGAGGGTGGGCTGGTGGAAGAGAATGGAAATGAACACGTTTCGAATAGGGACGCGTCGTCGTCTGGGGAAGACAAGTTGACGTTCCGCGCTACGCTGACGATTATTGCGGATGGGTGCTTTTCAAACTTCCGTACCGCCGTCTTGGGCAAGCCCAACACCGCCTCGGCTGCAAACCTCAAATCGCACTTCATCGGCGCGGTGCTGGAAGATGCAGAGCTGCCCATCCCAAACACCGGAACCGTGTGCCTGGTCAAAGGATCTGGCCCCGTGCTACTTTACCAAATCGGACAGAAGGACACGAGGATCCTCATTGACGCTCGAGCGCCTTTGCCCGCCGATCTCAAGGTCAGCAGTCTCACACGTTCTCTGTTCCACCTACCCATTCACTGATATCACGCTAATAGGCACACATCCTAACGAACATCGTCCCCCAGCTCCCCGCACAGCTGCAAGCCCCCGTCCGCACCTCGCTCGCCAAAGACCGTCTCCGGCGGATGCCCAACACCTTCCTCCCTCCTCTCCCGCAAACCCCGCTTTCCTCCGTCCTCAACCCCTTCTCCACGCCCTTTTCTTCAAAGAAGGGCGTCTTTCTGATCGGTGATGCGTGGAACATGCGCCATCCGCTTACGGGGGGCGGGATGACGGTCGCGCTGAACGACGTGGTGCTCGTCACGCGGTACATTGGGGAACTCGTCAAGGAGGGCCGGTGGACGGACGAGGGCGTGCGAGAGTGGAGCGTGGTGGAGAGGAGGGTGCTGAGGCCTTGGTGGTGGGAGAGAAAGAACTATGCTGCGACGATCAACATTTTGAGTGTTGCGCTGTACGATCTGTTTGGCGCCGAGGGTTGGTGTTTCTCTGTTCTCCCTAGACTATATGCTGACCACCGCCTCGTCCAGACGACCTCCTCGAGATCCTCCGCACAGGCTGCTTCAAGTACTTTGAGCTCGGGGGCACATGCGTCTCCGAGCCCGTCTCCCTCCTCTCCGGGCGGCTCCAATCCCCCTCGAAGCTCTTCACGCACTTTTTCACCGTCGCGTTCTACTCGATCTGGATCCTCCTCACCGAGGGCAACGCAGGGTGGTGGTGGAGAGCGTGGGAGTGGCCCGCGGTCGCGGCCAGGGCGGCGTGCGTGTTTTGGAAGGCGTGCGTCGTGTTTGGGCCGTTGATGTGGACGGAGGTTCGGTGGTGGAAGCCGAGGGTGGGGGAGGACGGCGTCGGTCTCGGAGGGCTGGTTTGGGGGGTGGTGGTGGTGGCGATTGGGGTGGGCGTGTTGGCGGTGCTCGTGGGCGGGCTGGTGGGGATGGGCGTGGGGGGGAGCGTGGTGGATGTGCCCGGGGTTAGGTTTGGGTTGGAGTTGCTGAGAGGGTCGTCGTGATAAACTCTTTTTTTGCGCTTTGGCTTTTTGTGGGATTATTGTTATAGATATACCTTAATTTGACGGTTAGATTCTTGGGCTCGTGTAACACGCACGCGTGGAGAGGAGACAGTCCATGGTGGTGATCGAAACGATGGTTGGCGGTCGGTTGGGCTGCCTGCCGGGAGATAATGCTCTCGATTGTCCTACCTTGGGCGTGAACGATTCTCGATCTAAGTATGCGGTTATGAAGAGTTCCTTGGATGGACTGGAGAGCAAGCAATATAATGAGATTGCTAGGGTATTAATCCTATGCTTTCGGGTTTTTTTTTTTATTTTTATTGACGCTAATAATGCAGTAAATGCGAAACGAAAGTCTGGTCCTGCGGGAGGGAAGACTCGGATGCCCACAGCCGGGCCGGGCCGGGGCCTCCGCCAGCGTTAGCACTCAGCCTGGCATTGCTTTGGAGGAGAGGGAACATGTAGACGCTAGGTGTTGTTGGTGATGCTAGGGGTTGTCGGAAGGAAGCAGTAGAGGTCGGGATTTGTATCTTTGGGCGGGCTTCAAGTTGGGAGCTCGCATTTTCCTATGCTCCAACGAACTGGTGATGTTTAAACTTGGAATATCATACATATTGTGGATCTTGAAGGCCTAGAAGCCATGTGGTGCTTGCTTTGGGGGATTTGCTCAGCGCTACAGATGACGGTCCAGGCTTGTTGGCGGTGAGAGGGGTATTTTACGGTTCAAGTTGCTCTCCCCTGGTGGCTGGGGTTATTGCCAACCCGCATTCTGCTACCCCTGCGTTCTGTGATTCCTGCGATTGTTGACCGATTGCATACAGACTATAACACCACACTTCTCATCGTATTCCAATTCCTTTGGCCAGGATGCTGCAAGCCCTCTGTGACATAATGAAACGAGTTTTCGCGATGACATTCGCTTCACAACAACGGACCAACCGGCGGAATACCGAAGTCGAGCATTATGGTTCTTACGGCTTGGAGCATAATCGTGTAGCTTCTGGTATCCCGAATGTCCATATACCCCCCCACGTTTCCATCTCCCCCTCCGATGTGGCCTTGCACGCACTCCCCGGCGAAACTTCGATGGATGCAAGCGACGAGGATAGCGAAGCACTATACCACAGTGACGATGAACCCGACGGCGACAGAGAAGGGGTCGGGCGTACCGTCTTCAGCAGACACGGAGCCACCAGCACCTCGTGACCGACAGCAATTGGCAGGCTTTGCCGCCGTTTGAATCGATCGAGCATCGTACCGTCCACCCTATCGTATGGGCGTCCGAGTCCTTTCCGCCTCTGTCCTCCTGTTGGCTGAGTTGAGGCGAGCGGCGTGGCTGGAAATCGCGTACCCTTGAGAGGTTGGAGGATAGTGGAGAACACAGCCTTTGACGAGCGTGTGTCCTGATGGCAGACGCGCGGTATACATGACATATATGAGTCGCTAGCTTATTTACATGTAAAGTTGCATACAAATAGTCCGAATATAACCTGATCTGGTGGATGCTTGCAACCGTACAACGAATGGGAACGGCACAACAGCGGAAATTGCGATTGTTGCAGTGAGCACAGGGGGAAGAGTCTCCAATCACTACGAATCAAAAGCATGCGTGAGCGTTGCATGGGCGATTGGGACTTCAAAAGCAACGCACATATAAAGCCTTGTACCACCTGGGATTAGCATCAGTACCCATAATCTCCTTATACCTCTCCAGTGGCTCGCCCAACTCCCTAGCCAAAGGGGGATATGGCAAATCATCGTCGGCAAGAGTCGACGCCAAAACAAGCGCCGCACGCTCTGTCCCGCGGTGCTGTACACAGCCTACTCTATAGTTGTCAAAGAGGCACATCTTTGCAATGATGCGATGCAAAAGTCGACGTCCCCGCATAATATCTCTGATTCATCCCTTCATTTAATTGTTGGACACGCGACTGTCACGATCACACGGCGACCCGTCACGTCACATGGACAATAAAACCGCGCGCTTGACTCGAGTTCGCCGTCGACCCTGATCTGCACGCGTCCGAGTCTTGCTAGATCGCCACTTAGCCGAGATCACAAACGCTAGAGCTTCAGAGATAAGACAAGATTAAAAGCAATGCCAACGGGGACGCCGTATCGCTCGTTTGTGTTGCCCTACAATATCCGGGTGGACGATTTTGCTTCTCCGTCGTCGTCGCATGAACGTGGTGGAGCCGCTCTGCATCTCCTTACGCACACGCACTCGGACCATATCAATGGCCTGGCATCCAAAGGGTTCGGGTCCACGGTCATCTGTTCCCCCGATGCAAAGGAGATGCTGCTGCGCCACGAAGTGTTTAGAGAGAGACGACTTTTTGAGGAGGAGGTGCGAGCTGAGAGGGTTAGGACGTTTGGCCATTTGCGAGTCGGAGTGGAGCAGGGCGAGTTGGTGTATGCTGGCTCGAGGGATTTGCTCGTAGGCGTCTATATTTTGTGAATGGCACACGGATGCTGATTATATGCGTGCGCAGAGAGCTGTCCCACTTAACATGCCGTATCGCTATGAACTATCCAACGACGAGTGGGTCACTATAACTCTCGTAGACGCAAACCACTGTCCCGGTGCTGTCATGTGCGTGCCTCTCATTCCCCCAGACGCCCCCAAGCCCAACAAGCCTTCCTTCTAGGTTTCTCATCGAAGGTGCCAAAGGCTCAATTCTCCACACGGGCGACTTTCGCGCGGAGCCTTGGTTCTTGGAGTCGCTCAAGAGGAATCCACATCTACAGCCTTATTTGGCGCCGAAGCGGCCTAACCACATGCGTTCTGGGACTGGTGTCGGCGGCAGCGCTACCGCCAGCGCCGCAGATGAAAAGGCGAATACCACAAAGCGGATTACGCCAAACCTGACCTTGGAAGCCATTTACCTCGACACAGCCTCGTTATTGTCAAACATTGGTATCCCGACAAAAGTTCCGTCAATTCACCGAGGTTGGAACTTGGGCTGACACGTGTTACAGGAAGCTGCAGTCTCAGGACTGATTGAAATGATGCAGATGTACCCGCCCACAACGTATTTTTTCATCAACGCTTGGACGTGGGGGTATGAGGATATCCTTAAAGGCATCGCGACGGCTTTTCAATGTCAAGTATGTCCCGCTACATACCATATATGCGCGTCAAGTGCACCGTTCTCACCTCCCACTCTCTAGATCCACGTCGACCGATACAAACTAGGAGTATACAACCACATCTCAGACCCGTTCCTCCGCAGAATCCTCACCTCTGATCCAAGCTCGACACGGTTCCATGCCTGCGAGAGGTTTGACAGATGCGATCACGTAGCGGTTGACGAAGTGCCAAATAGAAAGGAAGGCTCGTTTGGCTCGACAAGTCGGATGGGCCACAGAGTGGTTTACGTCAACCCGGTGTCGGTGGGTGTGGCGAGTTGGAAGGCGTATGCGAATGACGTCAAGTCTCGCCTTGCATACGGCGAGGAGATTAACAATCTGGTGAATCAAGCCCGTGTGTGTCTATATGGCATTCAACGACTAACTAAAGTGCTCCGCAGCTCGTCCCCCTGGCGCGCCACTCGACTCTTCCAGAACTTCGTGAATTCGTGTCGCTGTTTAGACCGAAGAGAGTCGTGCCTAATACACTTATACCGGAGTTGAGAGGACTAGACTGGAGATGCATGCCCGAGATGTTCAAAGATTGCTTATCAGAGCCGGGTTTAGACGCCGGCGTTTCCGGTGCAGGTCCTAACGCATGGGGGGTTAGCACCACCGTTCCGTTTCTGCCTCCAGACGAAGCACGAGACAAAAACGACAACAGAGACGTCCCGTCGATTGACACGGTGCAAGACTCGGCGATACAGAACTTGGTAGGGGAGGGAGCAGCGGAGGCTGCGGCGGAGTGGTCGGACGATGGGAAGATGAGGAAGAAGCTGGAGATCGTAAAGGGCTTTTTGAGTCTGAGGGATCAGGGCGTTGTGGACCGGGTATTGGGGAACAAGTCTGATGGCGTGATTCAGTCAGGTCCGGATTGGGACGAGAGCCAGGATCGGGATCGGGACAAAGGACTGGGTGTTACCAAGTCGTCGTCCACGCGGATTGGAAGAAACTTTGAGTATCAATGGAAAGACAGAAGGAAGGGGAAGAGGAGGATGTTTGTGGGGGATAGCGATGAGAGCACGGCGGGGGAAGAGGAGGACGATAAGGGAAGGACGGCGCATTTACTGTTTGCAAAGTTGGCGGGGATTGAGGACAAGGATCAGAAGGGAGAGTGGTGGACGCCGTCTTCGTCGACGGCTCCTGCGGGTGGTCAGGAAGGGGATGTTACTGAACAAGAGAAGCGAAAGGTTGGAAGTAGCGCTCCTGGTCCTTCGCGTCCACCTCAACCACTGCAACCGCAACTGCAGCCTCAACCTGTGCAAGGAAGTTCGCCAAACAAGCGTATATATGTCCGTCCCGCGTCTCCCTCACCCTTGCGTTCACCTTGCGCTCAGGCTCAGACCTCAGCGGGGTCTAAACATGCGGTGGGGAGGGAAGGTGTCAGGCCTATACCCGTACCTCTGTCGCATACACTAGGCCAGGCCCAAACCGTAGCTCAGGATGAGGCGCTGACGCCCAGCCGGAAACGACGGAGGGTAGAGCGAGCGTCGACTCATGGAGAAGGAAGTCGAGAGTCGCCTATTCAGATGTTGTCGTCGCCACTACATCCTTTATCAGTGGAAGTACAAAAGCCCATGCAGATGGCGACACCGCAAGTGAAAGGAAAATACAAGGCGGTGAAGGAGATGGTACAGGTAGCCGAACGGGTGCGGCGACGACAACAGCTTGGTACACCGCGGTTCTTGGAGGCTGGTAAGGGTGAATTGAGTGTCGTTGAAGCCAGAAAACGCCCTTTGGTCCCGGTTGATAATGTACCCATGACACCCCAGCTGCTTTTTCGATCACAACTTCATCCGCAGCTTCAGTCTCAGCTCCAGGCTGAGCCTGAAGGAATTGAGATATCATCTGGGGAAGAGTGTCAGAAGGGGAAACGGAGGCTGAGCGTAGTTGGTTCTAGGGGAAGTCGGGAGGGGAGCTTTGTCGAGGGTGAGGTGGTAGTTATGAGGAAGGATAGAGATGGAGATGGGGACCGGGATGGTCCAACCAAATCCTTACCAAGTCATAATCGAAAGTGTGGTGACGACTTGAATGAAAACGGGAGAGGTGACGACGGCAGGGACGAGAAGGATGGGGATGAGGAATGTACGCAGCCATTGCTGCCGCCTTTGACGCCTATGTCGACGATGTCGGATATAGCGTCGTTCTCGATGGGAGAGGAAGAAGGCGTAATGGCATCTCCGACTGGGACACGGAAGTTGGTGCCATCCTCGACATTGCGAGAACCACGGACATTGAGCTTGTCGTCTTCAATTGTGAAAGCACCAGGAGTACCGCCAGCCCAGTCACTCTCGCGTGTGCCATCCCTACATTCATCACCCTCGCAATCCTCTCCCGACGCCGGCTGTGATCACGACCAAAGCCCCAGCCAGCGCCACCACATTTACTCTCAACGTGCCAAGAATGCGTCTCAGTGTCTTCAGATAGCTGATCAGCTGTCCAGAGCAAGGCCTGATCTTGTTTCTCCTACGTGGGAGGAGGAGAGGAAGAAACTCGTCAAGAGGAAGGTTAGGTACGAGGTCAAGTCCGAATACTTTGAGGCTCAGGCCAGTGTCGGTGCTGTGGGGTCCCGAAGGTCTTCCGCCGCCCCTTGTGCAGGCAGCTCACCGACAGCCGGTTTAGAGAGGGAAGATACGGTGCTCTTTGAGACTGTACCAGAGTCGGTTTGGAATAGAGTCGCTGATTGGGGGAGGAGCAAGGAGTTGAGAGAGAAGATTAGGAGGGATGTGGAGAGTGGGAAGAGGATTAGGGATGTCGTGCCGCCTTTGATGTGTACGGATAGTCAGGACCTGTGATACCTAGGCTCATATGAAGATAAGGCTTTCTTCTAGAACAACGGTGTATTGGAAGAGACCATGTGTATGAGTACAGCAGAGCCTTACACAGCAGCAACATCGAGTCCTTCAACACCCCTTATTTCCCCAATATTTCTCCAAAAACTCCTTCACAGTCGTCGTCTTCAACTTGACTCGCTCGGAGGGAACCTCTCAACTCCCGCAGCTTTGGAGGCCCGGAGGATGATGCATTGTCGAGGGCGTTTCGGGGGTGAGAACCATGGAGATGAGAGCGTGGATTCCTGCCTGTGCGAAGGAGGTGGTTACTCTGGCAGTGGAATCTGGGGTGTAGTCGGTGATGATGGTGACTTTAGCGCTGATAGATACGTAGTGAAGTTTGGGAGAGCGAAGAAGATGGTTACAGGTTGCTTGAGGTTGTAGGAAGGAGAGAGGAGGACGGTGATGATGGCGTGGCCGAGACCATTTGATGCTCCGACTACGTCCACGTTGACCACGATCGTTTTGCATCTTGGGCTGAAGAGGGTTGGTGTGTCTAGCGGAAGATATTTTCTATTCTTCCCCTACACCAAGGACATGCGTCCGTGAAGGGGGGTGTTGAATCAACGGACGCTATATCCTATGGAAGGTGACGATCATCTTTGCGACATAATGGGACCGAGCAGATCTCCACACCACGGAGGTCGTCATTAGATGAAAATGACTCGAAATTGAGGCGCTGTATAAAGATTGGACATGCTCTGGCCGTACGTGCTATTGCATGGTCTGCAGCAGAATTATTGCAGATGGGAATGGCCATTCGGGGCGTTATTCACGTGACTGCCCCGCACAACCCGCCCCATGGAGACCCCCAGTAGAACTGCCGAGGGTCGGATCACAAAAAATTGGTCTCTTCGCTAGCCAAAAACGGGCTCTTTTGTCTTATTTCTGAGGCATTTTGTAAATAGGTTCATCTTCAGCATCGATACGTCCCCCCCCCATCAATTACTAGGAACTGACTGTCCAACAACTTGCCTGAGTCAACGACACAGCTTATCCTGAATAGCTCTATCTGCTGTTGCGTCAATCTGCCTTGTGCGATGGACGGAGTGTAGAATTGCCACCGAGATCGGTTATCTCCTTATAATGGTGGGACTCTTTAGTCGATGCATTCTCGGAGGGAACTAACCTTATTTTTGACTCTCTACGTCAATGGTTTATGATTATCAGGATGACGACGGAGGACTTGAGTTACTTTTGTGAGTGAAGTACAAAAAGCTCGTTCACAGTCGTTAAGCTGCATTGAGTGCTATTGACTGATTTGACCGTCTTTCCCTTAGCATACGTATTTTACCCCATGTGGCTCTTCAAAAGCCGATTGTTAAAGACTCCGGGCAAAGATTAGCAGTCGTCTCGTGCAGAAATTCTCTTGTCGTTGTCCAGGATTATCCCTAGCGAGGTTTGTTACGACCTATCAGCGTATTTATCCGACAATTTAGCTTTATTAAACTTGCCAGATGGTTCTCCGCCTGCGCGCGCCCACCTCCACTCTCGGTTATAACTCGGTATGCACAGACACTGAGATGCTCGGCCTTGCATCCTCGGAATAAATACCGCCCAGACTTGACCCACCAGATAGCAACGACGAGGCTTAGCACTTGGTCTTTCGATGTATAAATACTCAACTGCCCCCGGGATGATCATTCTCCACACAAGATGAAGCTCACAAGTGCTGCTGCGCTTCTCCTGTCTTCTGCAATCACTGCTAGTGCTCATGCTACTTTCCAACAATTATGGGTCAACGGCGTCGACCAGGGTGGTGTTTGCGTCCGTGCACCTCAAAGTAATTCCCCTGTTACCAGTGTAACTAGCGCCGTGAGTCCCCAAGCTGATGGTCAACCATTGGGTGTTATAATAATTGTCTATAGGATCTTGCCTGCAACGCTGGTTCTCGAGCCACTTCTGGAATTTGCACGGTGAATGGTGAGTACGGCATATTCCAGATGCAGAATAATACTGAGATCATAGTACAGCCGGAGGAAAGGTTACCATTGAGATGCATCAACAGCCAGGTGACCGTAATTGCGCTATTGAAGCCATTGGCGGCAACCACGATGGTCCCGTCATCGTCTACCTGTACGTCTTCTGAACGACTTGATCGAGAGGCCGTATTGACTAGTCCCCAGGGCCCGCGTTGATGATGCGACAACTGCTGTTGGTGCCCAAGCCAACTGGTTCAAGATCCACGAACTCGGTCTTGTACGATACGGTAATGCACTGTCCACCATTCCCAAGAAGTGTCACTCAAGTCTTCCATAACAGACTACTGGGGAACTGATGTTCTGAACGATAATTGCGGGAGAATGGAGGTTACAATCCCGAGCGATATTGCCCCAGGCGATTATCTCCTTCGTGCAGAAGTCATTGCACTCCACGTCGCTGGAAGTCCTGGTGGCGCACAGGTATGTTACTCCAAGACCAATTAGAGTGCTCATGACATATTCCTACCGTGTTACAGTTCTACATGTCCTGCTACCAGCTCAGGATCGCTGGAAATGGCAATGCTGCGCCCGCGACCGTCCGCTTACCTGGCGCTTATTCCGCAAAGTGAGTCTCCAATGCCAACAGTAAGCAACCTCGACGCTCACCCATCTCAAGCGATCCTGGCATTCTTTTCAATCTTTACGGCCAATACACTAGCTATACCAGTGCGTACCATCACTCATCGAGGGTCTTCTGACCTATTTAGACACGTTTTTAGTCCCTGGACCCCCTGTCTACGGTGGTGGAGCCCCTCCTGCCCCTCCTACAAGCACTGCCTCTACCACCATATCTACGCCTCCTCCAGTTACTAGCTCCACGACTGCAACTGGTCCTGTGGCATCGCCATGGCAGCAATGTGGTGGAAGTGGTTGGACTGGTCCTACTGTGTGTGCTTCACCCTATACATGCGTACAAGTCAATGAGGTAAGTGTATTGCGCCAGTGTTAACTGAGGTACGATTGAGCTTATTATTGATTTTTCCCACAGTGGTACTACCAATGCCAGCCGTAACAGTGTTATCCCCTCTCATGACATTTGTTGCTATGACTTTTTGTTCAAGACTAAAACTCATTGTACACAATTCAATATAATTATTCAGAAACACGTCAACTTTGGATCTCATAACGACGATTGGATGAACAATGACAGCAGGTACGTTGTAAGAAGTTCCTGGATCAAGAGGGAGAGACGCGGATATTTCAATATTCATGTCCTTCTCCGCCTTTTCAATTCATTAGGCATGCTCACCAGATCATAGTGAGAGGAAGGGAGGAGAACCCAACGACAGGCAACAAATAATAAATTAAGGTGAATCTGGGTCAATAAGCGGCCTCTCCGGGGGTCTCACAGGCATACTGTACGAACGACGCGATGCACTATCTCTCTCGCTTACAGAACCATGAACCGCTTCCCGCGATTGCCCAAACGTAGATATGGTGTCTGCGAGGGATCTACGCTCTGAAGAGACAATGGGCACGTGTTGGGGTACCATTATATCAAACCCTCTTCCAAATCCGAAAGCGGACACAGGCCTAAGACTGATTAGACGCAAGAACCACCAGCCGTAGGTGTCAAAAGCTCACACTCTAGACTTCGCGAATCGTTGTCTGGATGTATCCGGATCAGAAACATGTACGATTGTCTCTCTGTTCAAGAGAACGGACTGGGAGTACAGGTATGAGCCATGAAGTCTTCCGTGTTGTTCAAATGCTCACCATAATCCCATCTTCTCCCATGCTCTCCGTTCGCCTTTGGCTCCCCGTTACAAGCCTATCCCTCTTGGCGATACAGTGGGTGGTAGTAATACCTAACACAGACATCTCAAGCGCCGTGAGGCATATAACAGCCAGCTGGGCCATATCTGCCCACCCCTCCTTGAATGGCGTTTCGGGATTAACCGCATCTTCCACAGTGACGATGAAGGCGAAGAACCAGACGAAGGAAAGCCAGATTAACCAGCCCACGTGGGAGATGGTGAAGTGGAATGGCTTGTGAGATCCGGAATAGGTGAGCTTGGCTCGTTTGCGGTGCCACACGAGTGTCACCGTCGTTATGTGATAAAGCAGCGTGAAACCGGCGGCGAGCGAGTTGAGGGTGAGGGCCAATATCTCGAGCAGGGAGAACGAGATGCCAAAAATAAGACATGCAAAGATGGAAGAAAGGGTGAACAGGAAAATAAGGGATGAGGGAAGGAATCCGCCCATGGTGAACGTGAAAGACAGTGGGGGAAGAAAAAGAAAAAAGGTGAACAAAGGGAAGGAAAGGAAATTGGGAAAGCTAAAGTAGCACCGTTGAAGCGGAGGAATGGGATCAACCAGGGTGTTTAGACGTATGTGGGCTTCTAGATATACCCCAGCTCTGTGCCCCACCAAGCCTGAGGCATTGATAAACTCCACTAACCTTTGGAGCAGCGTACCCTGTTGTGCCGTTGGAGCCCGGGGCAGTTAGGTCTAGGGGTGGGGTGATGGTGATCAAACAAGCAATAATCACAATAGATCCGCACGAGAATAGCCACAGATACAGGCCGACTGTGGGGCTAGTAACACAATGAGTCGCTACTGCATTCGGTAGACAGAGCGCCCGATTTGTGGTGCCGTAGCATATTGTCTCACTGCTGTTCGTCCAGCCCTTCAAGCTTCGAGTTCGGATTCTAGCTCTTGACCGGGGTTGACCGAACCAATGAGTAATGGGCTGTGTACCTATCAAATCAACAAGCTACTTCCCATAACATTGATCGGAAGATGCCTCACCTTCAGGTAGAACGCATTTGCCAATACCCCACCGGTTCGGGGGGGGGGGGGGGGGGGGAATTCGTTAGAGTAGGGCCGTGGTTCCAAGGGAAAAGCACAAGGGGAAAAAATTGGAGACGTCAAACAAGAAGTCTATTTGAAAGCCCGGAACCTTTGTACAACAGAAGTACAGAAAATACAACGCCGAATTCCCAAATATAACCGTGTATATGTTTACTGGCACTGGTGGTACCATTGGTTGACGACGACGCAGCGAGTGCCCGTCTGGCAGACAGTAGGACCAGTCCAGCCTTGGCCACCACTAGAAGGAAGTACGATCAGTCACCGAAGCATCATAAGATATGCCAGAATAGGGCTTACCATTGTCCCCATTGAGTTTGAGTGGGTCCAGGTGCAGTAGAAGTAGTAGTAGAAGTGGGTGGGTTGGAGGTAGAACCGCCGGAGTAGGTGGAGCCGATATCACCGAAGCGGATGTTGGAGAAGACAACTTGGGCGTTGGCAGAGTTTGCTTCGACGTCCTTGGGATCTCCAGAGGTTGTTGGGCAAGTACCGCGCTTCTTGCCTGGGACGGATGGGTCGGCATCAGTGGGGTAGGTGCTGTCCAACCACAACATGTGGGCGTAGTGGTCGTCCCAGATGGACATGACTAAGACCACGCCCCTAGCGATGGCAGCTCCCATGCGGGCCAAACCGCCCTTGCTAGCGAAGGACTCGTGGTCTCCGAAGAAGGACTTCTGATCAGCGCAGTATTGGCTGGTGATGGAGTCATAAGGTGAGATACCGCTGAAGGAGGTCTTGGAGTTCTGGATGACCCGACCGTCCTGCACATAGAGACGGCGAATTTCGGTGAGAGTGCCGGTAGAGCTGTTGTTGTTGGTGAAGAATTGTGTGACGACCGTGACCTTCTTGTTGGTATCGATAGTGTTGGACGATCCAGGGCCATAGAAGTTGTATACACCTTGACGGTAGGAGTTGAAATCGCACCCGTCTGGGTCACAAACTGAACCATAACGGTTGCTAGAACCACCACAAGCATTGCCTGTGCAGCGGACCTGGCCGGTAGAGGTACAAGGGTGGGGTGTATAGGCAGTGGAGATGGAGTTCGCCTCCCAAATGTCCATCTCACCACAGCAGGTACCATAGTTGCCGGTTCCCGCGTTGGGATCAGTCGGTGAGGCCGACCAACCAGCGACATTGGCCTACACAAAGAGGGGTAAATTTTGGCACATATCAGTATGTAGAAATGGAAGTCCATACCTCTCCATTGATGAACTTGATGTCACGAGGACACTGAGAATCACAGTATCCGGTACCGTATTTGGCACCAGCCTTGTTACCAGAGAATCGGCTCATGCCTCCATCAGCGTCCATCTCGACGAAGTAAAGGGCGCCGTTAAGTCCGCAAGGGAGTTGGGAGACGTCGACATCAAAAGTGAATTCCTTGTTAAGAAGGTTGAACATCTCGTAGCGGCTTTCGCTGTTCATGAGGTAGACACGACTGCCGACGTTCTTCTGGCTGCTCTGAGTGACAAACTTGAGGGTGAGGGAGTTACCGCTAGTGGTGATACCGTATGTGGCTTGGTAGTCAGCACCATCGACGGCACAGTTGTTGGCGCAGGTAACACCATCTGGACAGATGGTACTATTCCACGCGTTGCCGGTGTAGCAGTTGGTGTAACCGTTCTTGTCGTGAACCCAGCGCCAGTTAGAGTCGAGGGTGACTTCACCGGTGGATTGGGTGACGCAACCACCAGAGGTGGTACACTTCTGCCAGGAGAGCTTGGGGTGGACCTCAGTCTTTGCCGTCCCAACCTGCTGACCGTAGGCAATAGCGAAGAGAGAGAATGAGATGAGAGCGGCTTTGGGGAACATATCGAAGCTGGTGAAGTATCTGACAGACGAGTGAGCTGTTGGATGGTGAACCTCTCAAAAATCTGAGGTTATATACGTCCTTGAACGAGGCGAGACGGATAATACCCGGTGGAGGAATTTTCTGCATGGAGGTCGCAAAATTTGCACGGGTGGTCTTCTCAGCCTGTCGGTGAAACCTGATCGGGAGGTCCTTCATAGTATTCAGCAGTCTAGATCGTGCAGTGTAGTGAATTACATTTCATGAACCGGGAAACTGCCTACAACTCACCGAATCGACAACTGGCAACACGAGAAGATCCATCAACTTTGAAATTCATTTGTGTTTTCAGGTGCCCAGACAGCACATGATGGACATCACGGCTATGAGAGATGGCAGGAAGTAGCGGACATGACCCAGCCATCGCCGTGAGCAGGTAGGATGGATTGAATTGGGTTCCTGATCTCATTGTCTTGGCTGTAGGGTCTTTACCAGATGGGGCAGTTCCGGCTTGTGGGTGGGTGAACGCCAAGACCAAAGAGCAGAACAGAGAGGACAAGGCGCTGGGCTAGACAAGATATGCTTGGAATGTGGGGTAAAAGCACTTGGTCGTTCGGGTCACCCAAAAATAAGTTCATAAAGACGCGTCGACATAAATATCCTCCTGAAGCTCGATAGACAATATTTTTAGCACTCACTTTTGCTATCGGATGGAACGGAACCATGGATAAATCAAGGAAGAAGGCAGGTGTTTCTCCATCTGAGGGCCACATGTCCAACTGTGCTGGCTGTATATAGTCGGTATTCAATGGAACGAAACGGATCGCCTGTCTAGTGACCCATTCAGATCTTAGTAGTATTTCCGGTGCCACCTGTGGACACACGAGCCGACGACATTCTGCTGAGTTGATAGCAGATGGTGGACACAACCTGACCCCGCAATACATACCAGACCATACCACTTTCCCCACAATTTATCCCATGGACGTAACAACGCCGAGGAAATGAGCTAAGCTGCAGTATTTTGAGCAGCGCCAAGAGCTGTGATCCGGTTCAGAAAGCAGAAAAAGGATCTTTCTCGCAAATTCAGCAGGACAGGAGTTGCAGGAGGTAGAACTTTACGGCGATGTTGGGGCCGATGACGAGAAGCACCTTGTTTGTACATATTTCGTTGTGGCTTGTAAAGCTCACACAACCAAACCAATTTGCCAAGGGCAGCCGAGAACGCCACCTAGACGCCCAAACCTCCCCATCAACTTCGCCTCATGATCTGAGGATTCTCACAAATTTTAGGGAAAGCACTCCAGTAGAATGGAGACAGTGAATAGATAAAGTGGAGGGCTAAAATAAATGGAGTCTTTGTTACTGGGGATCTCGGACGCTAATGACTTGTGCCTGCACAAGTCCGCCGCTTGGTATTATGGTTCACATCTTGCATTAGAACTCGTTAGAAATAATGGCTATGCTGCCCAGCTAGAGAATCACAGGATTAACTACGTTCGTGGTAACATTGGGCCGTCTTTGCCGTGCGGATACATAAATCCAAATTCCGTGTACCTGCCATCGGAAGCGCCTCTCTCATCACCCTTTCGACCTCATTCACCGCACAAGTCTCCTGAAAGCACTCACACAGCTTGAACCTAATACGAATTGCCCTTAAGTTGCTGAATTGCGTTCCTGCAAGAGCGCAATCGACCGAGCTCCAATCGCAGTCCCTAAGGATCGTATCAATGTCTCCCCCTTTACCCATCGTAACTGTAATGTGAAGTTTATTGATACGGATATGGTTCGGAATATTTGCAAGTTGACTTGCTATCCAACGAATGCACCCATTTTGTTTGGGATCGCGCGACCCGAGCTTGAGCTTGAGAAAGCTCAATCGAGGAAACATAGAAATGTCGAGATTCGGGATCGTTATCTCCTTGGATGAAAAGTCCTCGTCTAGAAAAGTCATTGAGCGAAGGCAGTTGATAAGAAGGCATCGAGCTTACACTCCGCAGGTATCTCGGCTGAGAAGGAAGTAACAGAATCCGGAAGGTACTTCATAAACTCCATCAGCTCCACGAATTGCTGATTCTTCGATGCAAAGAATCCAAACGAATCGAGGCAGCTGATATCCCAGGGACACAACGGGTGCCTGAGGAAGTGCACAGCCGTAGAACCACGCCCTTCTTCAGAAGGTAACCAGTACGTGTGCAGGAACAGCGATTTGATTGGAATCCGTGGCAAGGCTATCAACCTCCCCTTCGGGGGTAGAAATGCGCAATTCCGGAGGGTTAGATGAGTAAGGGAAGTACATCGATAGAAGTCGTCAGAGGGGAAGTCATGGCAATCTCCCAAGTTGAGGTGTGTGATACTCGGGCGGCAACACTCCTGCAATATATCTGCATTCGTGACTCCTGTATTGCGTTTTGAAACCAATGGTTCCGATGTCCAGCGACAGTCAAAGGTGATTTGAGTAAGGTTGACCATGGATCTGAGGACCTGCAATAAGAGGTTGCGATCAAAGTTGACGTTGCAGCTGATGAGCCTGATGGAAAAGGCTTGGACGAGTGATAGACGAATAGGCGAAATAGAATTAAGGCTCGTGAGACGCTGATTGATGAACAATGGGGGCAGGATGTGGATAACAATGGATAGATGTCGGAATAGTCGACGGTGTGAGGGAAGAGATAATGAACGAGAGGCGAGGCTGCATGCCTTTAAGGCATCTCTACAGTCTGGGTCTAGGAGGTAGTCGAAAATAGTTTCGACTAGCTCAATAGGCAGGACACAGTCGGCGCTGGACATGGATGTAGTGCGATAGCTGGAGCTGTTGAGGAGACGTCGTGAGCTTGAAGCGAACAGCAACCTTCATCGTGTTCGGAATATGTGCTCGTGCTGCGACTAGCGCTTGGCAACGGCTCCCTGCACCCCGGGCGTTTCGGGCTCGAAGAGAGCCCCTATCGTCACCCCCCTTAACAGTCCCCCTAGGTTCACTCCATCGCACGCCTGACAATACAATTACGCTATTCCGGACCGTCCGCGAGTAATGTTTAGATATTCTTCCAGGGTCTTCAGGTCAAGCTTTATGGAAGTAAGGCTAGAGATTGCACACATTTGCCTATCACAATCATTTGCGATTCGCAGGATGAAGAACGTTCGATCACACTGTACAAACCATGAAGCTGTAGCACGACTCTACCCTATTTAAGTTTACGGAAGAGCAGCTTCCATAGGTACCCTGAATAGTGCTGGATAACGGTGGTATTAGTCTTGTCGTTGGGGAAGGATCGGGCATTGATAAGCTTTGTTGACAGCCCCAATGGAATATGCCGTACAGTATTCAAAACGCTCCGAATGGCAATTGCTGGATGACCTGAAAGGGCAAGCTCCTTGAACTCTGTATTTTGCATCGTCGTATATGCCTGCCTGAAGGAAAATGAGGGGAACACCCCAGAAACTTCCATTGGTGGAGCAGTTGACAATGGCGACTGCGAGAGGTTTTTACATTGTTTGCACCCATTGGGGCAGTCACCTTGACCAGTATTCGCTCCTGAATCAATACCAAGTGACTGCGTTTGCGATCCAGAAGAAAGGACATTTTGTGGCCTGGCGTCTTCATCTCGGTCACCCAAATGGCTACTTCCACTCTGTCTGTTCCTAATAATCCTTTTGCCATCAGCCCTCCCTCCCACAATCGCATTCGGGCTATCTTGCCACCCATAATACAAGCTATTTCTCCACATATATTGCACATCATAGACCCCATTGTACAATTGCGCGTATCCTTGAAGACCTTCAATCCAGTTTAGCCGCCTTACTTCGGATATATACCTACCGTTTTTGTCAAGAGGTTTATGTCAAATGCTACATCACTTGAGAGTAAGTATACGCACTCTTGCAGACCCCTTAGTTCTTCCAAAAACTCTTCATATCCACCCCATGCACAATTTGCAAAGGGAAGATTGGACAATTTGCTATTTCCAACTTGACCAAGATTGTATTCAATCTTGATAGGAATGCTACATCTCTGCTTCGGCTCTCCAGACAGGTGTATTGATGCCAACTCAAGGACGGCACGTTCATATCGCTTTACCCAGGGCTGACGTGGATCACAGATTGGTGTGTAGACGGAAGAATCACCTGGTTGGCCAGAAAGGTAATATAAGTAAGTAGCATTAGGGTCCGTGACATCTGGTGAGCCGTTGGTGGGTGCAGGCTGTGGTGAGCTCGCTGATTCGCACTGGGCCGAGTGTGGGTCATGCGAAGAAAGGCTTGACGGGCTCCGGTTGATGGCAATACCTTGACTCTCATCAGGTGAACCATTGCTCTCAGAGTGGGATATGGTCGCGACAGTCGATGAAAGGGAAGGAATGACTGATATAAATATGCGTAACTTGAAACAAATATCAAATAAATTGGTAGGACTTACTATTCCTGCTCAGCTTTAGCTGTTCTTTGTAAAGTTCCTGCGCAATATCCTCCATCGTATGTATCAAGTAACTCTGCTCATCCCTGCTGATTAGCCAAACTTTTTTGTCGTCTCTTCCTTCACGGTGATGAACACGATCACGGCCACCAATCAAGTCCGTGCCTAATTCCCTCCATTCTGTATCCACACTGAGCTCTAGATCCATCTCGGGCATGTGAAGGTAGTAGAAGGGAGAGGGGAGAGGTTGATTCGGTTTAATGGGCAGTATGCCAGACGGGTGATAAACCGCAGGTGAGAATGGTATACAGAGGCGTGCTTCTTTTTGCCCTGTTGGAAGGCCAAAGGATAGAACTGCACTCCTAAACAATGTACGCGTGTTAAAACCTTCCACGTTGCTGCTGATCACCTGCAGGTATGGAGTTAAATAATGTCACAATGGTGGAAAGGCATGTGGCGTAGTATATTTTATGGGGGTTGTGCAGCCTCACCTTTCTGCAAAGACCGAGGTAAGCCTTCGGAGGATGAAGCGCATCAGCCCTTTGGCGGAACTGAGAGTCAGTGTTGTAAGAGGTTGTGGCCATTAATTTGTTCCTATCTATCTGAAAAGCGAATATAGATCCTTGAAGTGGAAGCGATGTCTGTGGGATAGCGTCGATTTGTATGCGAGAACGTGAGGCCAGAGTTCGAGAATTATAATCGTGTGGCTGGGCTTGCCCTGAAACTCGAGTATTAGGCATAGAACTTGTCATGCGGAGAAGAGGACCAGAGATCAAGGCTAGTTGATAGTGAAGTGGATGAAGGTGATAGCATGCAACACCATCTTGCATCCCTAGCTTATATTGGTAAAAATGAGTAGTGGGCTCACTGAAAGGTAAATCTTTTGTACTACTTGGAGCTTCTAATACGAATCCGCATCACGCCTCAGCTTGTCTTTGATCATGTTGTGGCGACTCTCCTCACTGCGTGTTATTGTTCAAGCCAGTTCTTGTTCACATCAAGTACGGTTAATTGTTGTCACCGAAGAGCATTGAGGTGCTGTGCCTTACCCATCATTACGCATGAGCGGAATCCGTGACCGAATTGCATTAAGAAAAACATGGTATTTGGATCGTACATCCTTGGATTACAACTTGGCACTCAACTTTCGTTTGAGCCTCTCCTCTTCCAGCTTATTATTCTTTCTCCACATCTCCTTCCTCCGTTCATGACCAGCAAAGAACAATTCTACCCATCGCTTATCAAATGGTGGTAGATTCCTTCCTGGTCCCTCCTCCCCTGCCAACCGACGTACAGTCTCAAAATACTCCTCGAAATCCGGGAATAAGAGAGTGAATGGCACGCCATCACCCTTTTTCGCGATACGCGCGACTTCCCAGACCTGTTGTTCCTCTTTACTCGGTAGTTTTGCTCTGCCAGCAAAGTAACGAGCGATAAGGACAGATTGCCATTCGAATGCTCGGAATGTTAGACCGGCGCCAATCTTCATGTCCTCAATCATAAGTCGACATTGGTAGAGTAACCAGATGACTTACCGCCCCTGAGAATGCTAATGTGGGGTCGTGCCGGTAGAAGATGTGAAGGTATAAATCGGGAACACGATTATTGCGTACGGGTATTTGAGGTAGAAACGGCAAAGTCCAACTGTATCCCGTTCCAAGCAAGATGGCATCTACATTGTGAATTGACCCTCCATCCTTAAAATGCACGGTACGATCTTGAGGTGAGATCCTTTCTATCTCAGGATGCTTGAGAACATGAGGGTTGTTGAACGCTTCGTCTCCAAAGTACGCGTTGTACTTTCCACGAACAACTGCGTGAATCGGCGTTTCAGCAATCCTAGTAAGGTCCGTGCAGATATCACCGGCGGAAACAGATGCGCCTACGACGACAACGCGCTTGGTTGGGTGTTAGTCTGAAAGGGGTGTGAAATGCCGAGAGAATACTCACCTTGCCCTTGTATTTCTTCGGATCGCGAAACCATTTGCTGTGAGAGACGCTCCCAGGGTATGCTCTTTCAAACTCTGCCAGACCTTCAATATGTGGGACGAACGGAACACCTTTTCAAATCGTTAGCCACAAAGACCAGTAGGACCACGAAAACTCACTATAGTGCCCACTAGCAACCACTACTGCATCAAAGGCCTCGGACCACCAGTAATCCAGCTTGCCACCACTTCCATTCCGACGTAACGTCAGCTTCCACTCGCCACCAACTTTCTCTACCCTCTCTACGGTCGTATTATATTCCACGAAGTCGTTGTAGCCATTCCTCTCCAATAAACCTGCTATCCACTTGCTAATAACTTGATTATGGCGAAATGGGGTATCGTGTCCATGAATTTTTATCGAGGCTTCGCTTCGGATATCCGGGATGGGCTCTTGAGAGAATGCCATAACGCGTGTATCGACATTGGTTTCCAAATACGAGTACGTTGGAGTTTCAGCGTATCGTGGTTGTTTGCATTTTGGTGTATAGGCAGGAAGGTGAGTGGGTATAGGAAAAGGAGGATCCGCTGTCCGCTGTGCTAGTTGTTGAAAGTTTTCTAATAGGGGTGTTGGTACGTCTCCATCGTAAATCCTACTTCCAGTAAGTGAGCTGAAGAAACAAGCACTCGCTCACACTCACCAGCAACCTCCAGCTCGTTCGCGTCGCTCAAAGACTCGAATAATATCAAAGGCTTGCTCACGAGCCAAGGCGTCAACAGCTATAGCACCAGCGGGTCCAGCTCCAATAACAGCGACTCTATGGATTTGCGACATGGTATCTCGTGGCGGTGGCGATGGTGTGTAGACGACGTGGGCTTTTCTGACGATAATTTATACCCGGTGTCCATTAGTTGTCTAGATAGTATTGAAAATTGATTTCGGCTTAGTTTAGCCAAAGAATTGTTACCAATATGGCACGCAATGCATGAAGATCATTGCGCCATTCTCGGTGGCGTGACCCATCATGCATCATGCATGATGGTTCGGGCCCGATATTAGCATTATTTCGAGTACTACTGTATTGGAGTATAACTCCATCGTGTTTCGTTTGCCTTTGGTGTAAACTTGAGGCTAGGTTTGAACAACGTTAAATGTTGAGTTACTTTATCATGAGTGTCGAGTCTGCGGAAAAGCGTCACAGTGTGACACAGTCATTCTGGCTTTGCATGGCATAGCCACCGTATTTGATTTTCCGGAGGTCTCTGTCCTGTAGATGGCCTTCGATAACGCGCCCTGCGTTAATGTATATGTATGTCTACGTTGCGCGCTTCTACAACTTAGGGCATCGTATAGAGCATGCGGAATACAAACTAATTTAAATCAATGCCAAAAGTATGCTCCCGATCCCGAAGATGACCATTTGACAAAATTAATGGACTAGAAGGGCTTTCTGCATCTATCTCTCTTCTTCAGTCAGGATCGTACGTCGTGTACTCTAACTTCGCGAGTGACACAGGAATTGATTAATGCAACTAGGCAATATCAGAAGTAAGGCGCTAGGGGATACGGAGATGATGCACTAACTTCCTCTGTGTCGTAATATATGATACACATGGTTGGTGGAACCGCCTCGTTCTCATATCGATTATCAAGGTGCTTCAGCTGCGTGTTAATCTCCACTATCTCATTCCCCCACCAATTTCAATTTCTCGATGACGGGTGGTGCTTCATCGACCTCGTAAATACTAACTTGCGAGACGAAAAATCTCAGGCTTCTAAGGGGGTCCTGGGATTCTGGAGTGTGCCTTGTGTTGCAAATGACGAGGTGGGTTCGCCTTCGATTGGTATCTCAGTGAAGGCTTAACGTAAACGTTGACGAATGATGTTTGTCAACCTCGTTTGCTTCCGTTTTTCTTGTATACCTTAAATTTGACCTTAGTCGATTATCGTTATGACTGAGCTCATTGTGCAATAGTAGTGATCGGAAATCTGCCACTTGAGTGGCTTGGGGCGTTAACGTCCCTGTCAGCAGTGGTTTTGGTACAGCTGCTTGCGAATCCTCGGAAAACCTAGCTTACCAAGTATTCGCATCAGTTAATCAGACGAGAAACAAGTGGAGTTGGACTTGGTGGACACAGTGAAAACAAAGGACGAAGAGGTCTCTATTAACTATATACAGCTATCGTACAGTAAGATATTCTACAAACGCAAGCAACTCAAGCAGTCGGTTTCGAGGATCGAGACCAGGTCCTAAAGAGTTGAAGGGAAGAGTTTTCACGCTTCAATGAAGGAGCGTCTGTAGGTTGGGTTACACCTGGTCAGGACGTAACTAGAGTGCAGACGAAAAGCCTACCTTTCTTTTCTGGGGCTGGCTTTGGCGCTTTGTGTCCCGGTTTAAGCGAGGCCATACGTTCCTTCCACGACTTTTTGTGATTGCTTTCTTCCGTAGCTATCGGAGTGGAGTTAGTGGCTTGAGATCGTACAGAACGAGAATCGGGGTCACGTCGTGGCGGAGTGGGTGAAGAGACTGGGGAAGCCGACGGGAGGGCTGAAGGAACAGCGATGGGAGATGGAGACGGTGGAAGAGAGCCGGTAGGAACTGGCGCAGGAGAGCCAGGATTGAAAGGCATGGGTGAAGGAGACAATAAGCTGTCGTTGGGCGCCCTTTCACGTGCAGGTGGCATCTTGACTTGCAGGAATGCATCGGAACGTGATTGACCTGGAAGATTAAGGGTGGCTGACTTTGGCTTTGCGGCTGCCCTTTTCTTTGCTTCGTCCATAATCCTACAAGAATAGCATCAGTTATCTATACTGCGTGACTGAAGATGGTGGCGGAGTCGAGGACGACGTATGGAGAGGACAGACAAGAGAGACTTAGGACGAAACCGCGAGCGTAAAGACTGACCTTCTCAGATGTGCAACCTCCTCAAACCAATCCTGTGGATCAGGGAGGGTCTCGATTGACCCGAGATCGTATGATACATCCACAACTGGGAACTCTCCTGATGGTTCGTTTGTTCTTGATACGTCAATGATCGACTGGATGAGCTCCGCATCTCCATCTTCCTCGGCATTGGCCTCGGAGAGATCGAACGATGTCGGAGAGGTTACAAAATCGACGGAAGTCGGGAATTCAGCGCTGAGTTTCTCCTTGATCATTGCCAGCCCTACGCCATCGTCTTGATACCGTTCCGCCAGACATTCAATAACACCCTTTGAGCTTGCGTCCTGTTCAAACAAATCCCATGGACTTGAATTCGGATCAGTTTCATCCAAACTTATACCATCTATCAAACCATTCAACCGTCCCACCGCTGGCTCTCCAAATGCTCGCCTAGCATCCCGTTCGACATCTTTGCCTTTACAACCGCACGAATTTCCCTTCCAATTATCCCAATCATCTCTCCGTCTCCGGACAAACCTACAAACGTCGTCCACGGGTACGATCCTAGCACCTCGCCTGTCACCCATCTCGTTCTTGATGCGCACCGTGATAGGCGTCAAATTCAAGGGATGGTAGCAATCTGGCCAAGGTAATGGCTTATTTGGCGAGAGTGGAGCAGAGAGTTCCTTTGATTGTGAATGAGGTATCTCGTGTGTCGATGCAGAAGATCCTTTGGATGAAGACGAAGGCCCTGGGGGTATAGTTGACGTAGTAGTGGGTTGACTGGAAACCGGGAGGACAGGAATTATGTGTTTGGGGTCAATGCGCCACTTCGGAAGATCCGGTCTCCGCTGTGCATTAGTGGTATCGCCTCGTCCTGACTGGGCATGGGATTGTGTAGATTCATTTGAGTTTGTCTGAGTGTGGCGCTGGGTATCTCGTGCAAGAAGTGCGACTCGGATGGATAGCCACGGTCTAGAAAAGTCCATAGAATGGACCTGATGATCAGTTGGTTTTCGATTCGCGTCGCACAAGCCATAAAGGCTAACAGGAACAACAAAAGAGCAGGAGTAGTACGTACGTCGATGAACAATCCAACATATGTTTGAGGTTTCATGTTCAACGTCGCCTTGCGAAGTATTTCGTCGTCCGGATCGAGATTGGCAATGCTTATTTGCGGGTTGATCTTGAAGGCAATATAAGAGCCGAACGCGGGCATCCTTGAAGTAGTAGAGAAGTATCCAGGGAGATCATCTTGTCGCGTACTGAGAGCCAGGGAGGAAGTGGAAGGCGATGACGCCATTGGCAGTGCTGCGCGCGAGTTGGTTATGTGTGAGGGTGATGGTGCCAATAGCAAATCCTGCTCTGTCATGACAAGTGCAATTGACAAACGGCACCTCTGAAGAAACCTTCAAAGATGTCGGAGATACCATGCGACGCTTCCAACTAAGCACGAGCGATAACGACAGTAGTGTAGTGTATCGGAAACTGGGGTAGTTGTCGACGTGGCAGGTCAGACCAGCGTTTTGGTGGGCAATTTGGACGAAAGATAGAGTGAGAGACGAAGAGAGGAGAAATATAACACAGGATCCATTTTATTTGACCTGCCTGGTTCCAATCGGAGGCACAACTGGTTCGAGGCTGTGTTGTTTAGCCACCTCGTGACAATCAGGGGCACGAAGGCGATATACAAAAGAGGCATTATACCCACGATGGCTCGACATTGTCAACAGCAACCCATTCAACATTCGTTCGCCATATCACCGCCTCCGAACACGGACCAACTCAGCGCTCACAACACCCTGCAAACATCAGGGCTAGGCAAGGAAGCCCAACTGCCCGAGCAGGACGCCGCTACGTCACAGCTTCTGAGGCGTTTTGCTAGCGCGCTGTCTACGGCAATTGGACAGTTCCGAGGCAGTACGCCGACTGCCGGACTCATGATGATATCGATTTCAGTGAAAATTGAAGTTCGGAACGGTCCCCATCTTGGGACGTCGTTGGGTATAGTTGAGTCGACCCACTTCACATGTTGCGCTCGTCAACGTCCGAAGGGACTAGAGATAGGTTGGAAGCGGATGCGGTCTTTGTCGGGGGTTTGGGGATCTCGAGTGCCCGATTGTTGTCATATGCTCGTCCAGGCGACGAGCCCTACATTACGGCAAGCGCCGAGGCTGGCCACTGTGAGCAAGAGCTGTCTGGACGTCTTCTAGGTACAAAAACATCTGCAATTGTGCATTTCCTATTCCTTTGTTCTCAGAAATGATGAAGTCGGTTGCTACTTACGGTTACCGTCTCAATTGATAGCGAGAATCGCAGGTCGCCGAACCTTTGAACTAGAAATAAAGTCCCAGTTAATGGTAAGTGAATAACAAACCTGATTCAAGAAACTACGTCGCTCGTCCTACGATTTTCTCTGGGTAGACGAGACGCTTTGATCAAGGACACAGTAAGCCGATATCCCTGGAGCTTTGATGAAGAGGGGGATGATGGCAAACAAACATTCGAGACAAACAAGCGCTTTGTTAGTGTCACTATCGACCAGGAGACCACAGACAATGAAGCGATGGAGAGCCCACTTTTCCCTAAAAGACAGGAATCAAAGCCCGCCGAAGAGCTGAGTGTGTATATAAATAGGACCACTTCGGTCTTTCTAGCACCCGAAGGTGCTCAAATCTCCTTTCCTCAAAACTGCATCATACGTTTGTGTGCCTGCTCTCTCTACCGAGTAATTACTAACGGACATTAGATTGACTTATCGCTGGTCGATAACGTTGCGCCCTGTGCCAAGGATATCCTTCACCAGTCCCCTTATGACCAACATCACACATGCTGTCACGTTCCTTATCGACCCTGTTCGTTTCAGTTATCCATCACCAAAACTTACGGCATTGAGCGTTCAGCTTTTCTCCACTCTACAACATGAATTCAAGCAAAATCCTCAGCAAGCAAGCATCACCATTAGTGCCCGCTCTGGAGGCGTGGCCCCGGTACTCCTCCAAGCTATCTGTCGCGCCAGCGGCATGACGTGGGGACATTGGTTCTTCCTGCTCAGGTCCTAGGCATTTGACTTGGTTATTTCGGAGGATAGCATTTTGCTCGTTCACAATAACGGAGTACAGCACCTTGCTGGGTCCGGATTTACTTCATGCCATCTCTGCTACGCATCGATGCGCCAACCCCATGCGCCATCTAATCATACGATAGCTCAAACGCTACTCAAACAGAACTCAGAAAACGAAGATGCACAACAGCTCCTGTCGCAGCTGTATAATGCCGTCATCAGCCCGACGCCCACCCGGGACCGCTTTCCCCTTAATATTCATTGTGACTATATTACGCCATTTGCCAAGGACAGTCCTCTTCCTTTCCCCACTTTAGAACCACAGCCCCCAAATTTGTCTCATCCCCTTGTTCCTGAGCTCTCCGACGGGGGGACTGAGAGTGATAATCCTCTACTTTCTCTTCTCTCGTTGCACATCATGTGCAGTTGACCAAGCGATTAGGCCAGGACTAATGTCCGCTACATCCACCACGCGTTTACGGCTTGCTGAAGGCCTGCTCTCCCGGTCGTCCTCATCCCTGCGCTTGGATCGACAGCAAAACGGTAGTTTCGCCTCGCTGCCCTTGTCTATCCCAAGGTGTACAGCTGTGCCATTGCCACGACTCCCGAGCACAGTCACGCCACATCGATTACCAGTCCTTCTTCACTTAAATGAGGATGACGGTGATGGAGATCAACCCCCCGTATTCATCGATCAGTCGAGGAGAAACGCTGTCAAGTATTTATACCGAGGGGGCGTCAGTACTACATTAAGCGGCGGCGTCATGCTAGGAGGACCAGTCGGTTCCTTGAATATCGATGTAAAGATTCGACAGTACAGTATGCAGGTGGTTTATGTCGCTGTTCTTTTTCTGCACGTCGAGACATTCGTTACACCTCAACCTAGCACGTCTCTATAGGTCTCTATTTCATTCAGCCCTTATATGCTTTGATACGCTGGCTATATTACGCATACTTACGCATCTCTACGCATGCTGTTCATGCATTGTATTATGTTAACATTCATCCAAAAATTAAATCCTCTCACATCCAGTTGTAATTGCTCGTTCTGATTCTCACCTTAATCTTACGTTCATGCTTTCACTGAATGACATCGTCTCATCGTGGTGAGCTGAGATGAACCCCTTGAACTTCGGGTCACTTAGTTCTACCCACCCCCTAGCATTGTTGCTCCAGGAACAAGCCAGTAGAATTACTAAGTTCCCCGTCCTCTTCATTAAAGTCACTCCCCCATACTTTACAACGATGGGGCACCCCAAATATGGTTGTAGCCATCGGGTGCACAATGCGTGGGACCCGAATCACGCTGACACATGCAGAAGCCACGCCCTTGGCCCTCTGGTGGCCCCACTCTCTTGACGTATGTCGTAACTGCAGAAAATACGACCCGCCTCGAATATAAGCAGATAAGGTAAACATCCCAGTCCCGCAAACACTAGGATACCTAATCACAGATCCTAGTCGCAGTGAGGCGGAAATGTGACATCGTAAGAAGTGTTTTGATAGGAATGCAGCTCCTGAGCCTCACCTCGGTGACACTCGAAGGGATTAAAATAGGTATCACGACAAGTACCTGGAATTCACATGCCGAAAAGGCCATCGCATTGCCTGCTGTGTGGACACTGAACTTACTGAACACCGAGGTGCCCTATTTTAGCGTTGCTCGTGAGCTTGAGACCCTACTTCGAACCCACTTCGACTGTTCAATGTGGGTGAGTGCTGCCAACAGCAAACATTTCGGATCGCAGATCTACAAACAGGTTTGCATATGGTCAGGAATCGTGGTCAACTCGTGTACATTGCGTGGACGACGGGTTCTTGTCAGTCCTGAAGACCTGATCGAAGGCAAGAAATCGAGCGCCCAGTCCAATTTATTCGGCCTAATAGAGCCGATTAAGGCTACGGTACGCGGTTCTCTGATTACGAACCTAGTTCTCTTGGAATAGCAGCAATGACACGGCGATCGTAAATTGTCCGATGGTGTTCCTCCATTAGGATGCTGGTGTGCATGCTTTCTTTGCTAATATACTCGCCTGTTCACATTTCTGCGTTAAACGTGGTCACAACCAACTTCGCTACCTCGATATAAGACAGGGCACAATGTCAGCCCTCGTCAGCAAGCACTATGTCCTCCCACGTCTCCTTGCTCATCTCTTCATTCGTGCTCGCAGTAAATGCTGCGCCGGCAGCGCTATCACCCACTTTTGACACCTTGCTTCCCCGAGCACCGGACGTCGACAATAGAAGCACCGGCCAACGAGACGTGCCCGGTATTATCTGGAGCTGCCTCGCGACTACAGCTGCCTGCACCTACTTTGCCCTACACCCCAATATTCCCAATCCCGCTTCCCGTACATATGAAGTCAAGAAAGAACAGTTACTTCTCGCTTTCTATGCATTTATTGCTCCGGAAGTCGTCATCCTATGGGCGATGAGGCAACGGAGGGCAGCTCAAAGTATCAAAGAAGAGTTTGAAAACCCGGATGCAACTCCAGATGATCAACACAATCAGGTTAGAGGTACGATGGGACTACGTCACGAAGTCCCAGTGGCTAACTCCCAAATAGAAGCGTCAGAGACCCACAGACAAACCGATGGAGCGATTGACCCCAAACGGAGCGGTGACAGTCAACTTAACGTTAAAGGTACAGGAGACAATCAAGGTACGTTATATGCCCTATTCCCCGTAGTTCTATCACTCATGCAAACCAGAATCCACAAACAAGTACGACGAATGGTCCATGACGCACTCCTTCTTCCTGCAAATGGGCGGTTTCATGATAAAGCAGGAGGAGTTAGCTCATACACCGATCCGTCATTGTAAATGTTGCACAAGGAAAGAAGGACAGGGTCCACAGGGAGAATCAACTGCGCAGCATATGCCAGCTTCACCGAGCTCGGGCGGTGTACGGTTGGAAAGTCAAACTTCACCAGCACGAGCTCCGACTCGACCAAAGTCACACACTTACAAAGTACTCACGCCAGCTCAACTGCGGCAGCACGGCTTTAGGATCGAAGTCTCGGAGCAAGAGATCAGAGATCGGAGCAAGGGAGACTTGATCGCGAAGGTCATCACCGTTGGGCAGACTTGGTGGTTCGTGGTACATTGTTGTGCCCGCTTCGCTCAGGGTCTAGATGTCTCTATTCTGGAGCTTACGACTCTCGCATTCGCGGCTCTGAATGCGCTAACATGGTTTATGTGGCGTAATAAGCCCCTTCACGTTCGCCTTCCCATCTATCTTAATCAAAGGGGCGAACGGATATCCGGACCAGATTTTGAAGATATGCGCTCTGAAAGACGGGAGAGGAGGCGAAAAAACCTTTGGAGTCGAGTAAAAGCGCGTCTCTTTCCAGTCCATAGGGGCCAACGTCAGGTTGGCAATGAGAATCCCCCTAGCGAGGTATGGTCTTAGCCCACACTCACACGTTAATAGCTGATGACAATACTTGTAAAGAGCGATGGGTCCGTCTCTGTACGTGGTAGTTACCTGGATTCTAAAGGTTCCCCGTTCCCTGAAAAAGCTGAAGATCTTGAGGATGATACAAAGGTATATATCTCGATTATCCGAGACGATATTCCACATAGTAACTCTTATCTAGGGCATCCAAGGCATCCAAGAAAGTATACCGCCCATACAACTCCCTCATGCCACTCAGGCGGCGGACTCGTGGCTTGGACGTTTAAGACGGCCACTCCTCGACATGATTGGGACGGACGATTACAAGATTTGTGAATTTCCGAAAAGGAAAACTACGATAGACAATTCAGTTTATGAAATGGAAAATGTTGGTAGGTTTTACGTATCCGAGATCGGCCAGAAGAGCTGGAGAATGATGGCTCTGCTATCGGCTGTATTCGGCGTCCTTTTTGGGGCAATTCACTGCGTTACCTGGGCCCCAATTTTCCACTTCCCTACTCGAGTAGAGTGGTTGATGTGGGAAGTTTCTGCCTTCGTCATTACTGCAATTCCTCTTGCCCTCTTCTTATCCTTTTCCTCGCATTTTGTATACGAGCGCCTGGGTGAGAGATTCAAGGGCCATTGGATTGATACCTGGGTTGTTTGGTTCGAAAAGAAAATGTTCCAGGTATTTTTGACAATGATGCGGTATGCGGGTACAATTACATATATCCTTGCGCGCCTGATCTTGCTCGGTCTTGCTATTAGCTCACTCCGCGACTTAACACCTTCTACGTATCAGTCTGTGACATGGACCAATTTCATTCCACATATCTAGTTTTCAATTCATGTACTATTCGTATGCACACCGCATTCCTGTTGTCTCACCACATGAACTGTTTTTCCTGTGGTCCCTATGTATACTACATACAAATAATATTGATATGCTCTCAAAAACATGCGCTGGTCTAGACGTTCATACGTTCGATGATTGGTACCGATGTACGTCTGCTGTCAGATTTTATCTAGTTCCCGGATGAAAAGGCTGACATGCACTATCGGCAGCCAAAGTATTCTGTATATTTGGACCTTCCACCGAGTGCTCGTCAGGTTGCTGGATGTTTGACCACAGAAGTTTGAACTCCGCTTCCATGATTCAGCTCCGCTGGGTCGGCAATAAGCGAACGACATAATTTTTATCCAGCCCAATCGTCATGATCTTCAACCGTTTAAGCTTGTCAGCCGTGGCTGCTGTACAAGGCGATATTGTAGAAATGATATCGTCCTGTATCAGGGGGTACTGACGATGACCGATTATTGGGATACGGGTAGCGACGTAAGTTAGCTCACTAATAGGCGATCTACGGTTGGTGGCGTAGTTCACATCCAAAGAACCGACCACCATGACGATATCCCATGAAAGGCAAGGAAGCATGAAATGGACGCAGGCTGTGTGATAAGGAGTATCGGGCAGAACAGGATGGTACGCACCATGCGAGGGATTGCGTAGTTCGCTTGGAATTATATTTTTTAACTAATGCTGCTTCGCGTTTCCGATTTCTGGGCCCGTTGGGTGGCTGCCTGATTGCACTCACTCACCTCTCTTCGGGGACGTTATCCGACCATTTGTATAGAAGGGATTAGGTTCCTCGACTCACTTAGGTATTGGTGATCGACAAGGCTCAAAGCGGTGAGTACTGCGCAGACGATTGCAAGTGGGTACATTATATTAGCTGTGGAATTTGAGCGTATCTTGGCTCCTTTCAGAGCGATACATACTGTCGGTAGCATATTCCCGCTCAGGGTCCAGGGTTGCTGCGCACGAACCGCACCGTATGCATGCTGACACCATGAGCCTTCAAAGCGTTAGTCAGATTTCATGCCCTAGCGCTTTGTTCTCTACTACCCAACTTCCGAAACTTGATCGTTTTTGAAGCAAACGTGGCGTACAGTAGAGATATATACTCGCAAAACATGAGCGGGTAGTTTAATTCCCGAGGACACCGGAAAACTCAATTCACTAACGCCTAGTGCCACTACTTATCGTAATCGAGGCCCCAAGCGCCCGTGTGGCGGCAATGTGGTGACCACGCAGGATGCGTTCTGATAGAATGAAGGGTTTCTAAGTATCATTTCGGTAGCACTCTTGAAGTAGTTGTCCGTAACCACAAGCGGAATCTATATGTCCAAGAATACATGGCACTCGACCAGTGGCACACTCGACATGCGAGCTGGCTATCGCGAGTAGAAATGTGAGAACAGGTGCATTGCTCTCTATATAGTTGAACACATACAGTTAATAAATCCCTCAAATGGCAAGTCCATAATGATAGATTGGCGTCTCCCAAGGTACCGTGATCGACTCATGTATGCTGCGTGTGCCACAGAACCCTAAGCGTCCCGTAACCTGATTATAGATACGAAATAGGCTACCCAATTCAATTGGCATAGGGGAACCGAATAGGGTCATAACATGATTACTCATGGTTTCAAGCCCGGTTTTTGGAATGGCACGCATTGTAGACCTACGGTGATCGTGGAGCCATCTACGCTTCTCTCTTCACCATCAGAAAGATCTGTGTTCTAAAACCGCTGGTATACTTGCTTCTTCAGACTTCTGCGCTTCATGGGTACAGCTGTTTCTACCATCCCGTTATAAGACGCTACTCTATCCTACACCGAATCAGCGAGCGATATGTCCCCCCTCGTCTCCCTGCTCATCTCTTCGCTCGTGCTCGCAGTCGATGCTGCGCCAGTGGCGTTGAACCCAACTTTCAACACCCTACTGTCTCGAGACCTTGGTCGTGCCAGCAACCGCCAGCGGGATGTACCCGGCATTATTTGGAGCTGCCTCGCGACCACTGCTGCTTGCACTTACTTTGCTGTGCATCCTAACATCCCCAATCCCGGCTCTCGCACCCCCGAAGTTAAAATGCAACAATTACTCCTTGCGTTCTATGCATTCATTGCTCCCGAGGTCGTGATACTATGGGCTATGCGGCAACGCAGAGCGGCGTATAATATTAAAGAGGTTATGAACAAGAGAGAATGGGATAGAGGTACGCCATTGCGTTTGTTGTTCTATTTCATTTACTAACCCGTTCTCAGGACAAAATGGTGATAAGCAGCAGGAGAACGTGGTAAATAGCATTTATGCTGACTGTAGGGTAGCTGGTCCTCACCACTTTCAGGGCGGTGGAGCTGGAGAAGGTGGTCCTGACATGTCGGGCGATAGTAAAACACAATCTCACGATGTGGAGTGCACCTGTGAGCCAGGTACGTTTTGTATTTTCCATCTAATTTTTTTCACAATAGTCACGCAGATTAGAGTCGGATAGGTCCGAAGAATGGTCTATGACGCATTCATTCTTCCTGCAAATGGGTGGATTCATGATTAAAGATGACGATCGGACATATCGAGTCCTTACGCTGAAGGAGTTGGAGGAGTTGAAGTTAGAACTCCAGGTTTCCGAGCAAGAAATTAAAGACAGAAGCAAGGGAGACCTTATTGCAAAAGTTATAACAGTAGGCCAAACATGGTGGTTCGTCGCACAATGTTGCGCTCGCTTTGCCCAAGGTCTCGACGTCTCCATCCCTGAGCTTACCACGCTTGCATTTGCCGCCTTAAACGCGTTGACGTGGTTTATGTGGCGCAATAAACCGCTCCATGTTCGCCTTCCTATTTACGTCGACAAAGATGGTAAACGAATATCTGGACCAGATTTTGAGGACATGCGTTCCGAGAGACGGAAAAAGCATCGTAGGGATTTTTGGTATTGGTTGCGCACAAAAAAGTCCTGCACCCAATCCTCAAAGGTAGAGGTATGTCTCCAACTTGAAACTAGTGAGTGCGCTCTGAAGGCACTATTTGATAGCCTAACTGGAAGAAAAACGAGGAGTGGAAGGCATCTGATGCCGAAGAATCTCCAAACTTGTCGCTACTTGAACGTTTACGAAGGCCTCTCCTTGAGATGATCGGCACGGAGCCAGATGACTCGGCTGCCCAAGATTCTGTCTGCTTTCCGAGAAGGGAGACGATGACGGAATTGCCCGGTCACAAGGTGAAGTACTACTATATGGAAAACGTGCCGCGCTTCTACGTATCGAGCATTAAGAAGGAAGACTGGAGGCCCATGCTTTTACTCTCTGCTACTATTGGCATCGCTTTTGGTGCAATTCACTGCGTAATCTGGGCACCAATATTTCACTTCCCTACTCAAGTCGAAAGATTAATGTGGGAGGTGTCAGCCCTCGTTATCACTGGTATTCCTCTCGCTCTATTCCTCTCCTTTTCCTCACACTTCGTATATGAGTGGGTCGGGCGGCAATTGGACATCGATATGCGGCGAGAGAAACAGCCGCAAGGACATATTAACGATTCAGGTGCCGCTAAGAAGGAGCCTTGGTATAAGAATCTGTTTCGGTTTGAAAGACAAATATTCGCGTTTTTTATTACAGTAATGCGGTATGTAGGCACAATCATCTATATCCTTGCACGCCTCATTCTGCTTGGTCTTGCCATTAGTTCTCTTCGCGATTTGACACCCTCTACGTACGAGACCGTGAAATGGACCAACTTTATTCCACACATTTAGTTGACGTTTACGTATGCGCAAGTCACTTTCACGTACTGTGGTTTGTATCTATAATGCACTCTATACACTCTACGCGTATGTTACTGCGTTCTACATAATTACGTGCCCGAATGAAGACTTTCAATCATAGCTGCAAAGTGCGAGCATGCTCCTGCATGGGTTATCTATTGAAATGGTAATTAAAGCCGGTAAAGGATAGGGGAATTAGAATCTTTCGCAGATCGACCTCGCCGGTTGCACATCACCATCTACCACGGGATCAAGGTAAACAGCTGGCAAGACGCTGAACTGTATCCCCGCGCGACATGTCTCCCGTACACGTCGTCCCAAATCCGTTGTTGCGTTCGTGGATATCCTTGCAACCAAGTTGAGCCGGAACGTAAGGTGAGATGGTCGCGATTGAATGAATGCAAGTAGCCCATTACAATGGGACGATACGTCGAAGTGACAATCGGATTCGATGGAGAAGCTCTCGAGGGTAGGTAAGCTTTGAGTCTGAGCGATGGTTGAATTAAATAATTGTTGGAAGTCGAATTCGGGGGATGTAGTGTCGATCGCGCTATCCTTGGCAGCTGCGCACGAGGAGGATCGTTGCCGTATCGAGCGGAGTAAGACACCCACGGAGCTGAAGTTTTTTGAGCTGAGAGAGATACGAATAGAGCCTGGAATGAGGGAACCACATCGGTAATTTGCCGTTGTAGTCGTCCACCACTAGGGATTCAAGGCATGGTGTGTTAATAGCATCTTAATAGCATCTAGAACCCTGTTATAGTGGCACAATTCGAGACCCGCACAGAAGAGGGTCAGATTGAGTGAGTGAAGGTTCAAAAGTACGATTTCATTAGAGCTAATCGGGTTAGGGTTCGGTCTTGCTGAGTCCGAAAGAATGAACTCCATGGAAGGTGGGATGCGTAGCCGAAATAAAGCGTCCTGCATGGCCGAACAACGCTCCAAGATTCGCACCCATTCTTTGGGTGATAACGGCACATCCAGATGAATGTGAGTTAACTGCGGCCACGGCGTCAGGTTTGAGTCGGAAACGCCACACAACGGCTTTAACCCCACAACTGTCACCGACCGGAGACTCTTTGCCTGAGATTTGAAACGCATATCGATATGCCATGGTGGAGGAGGAAGGGTGACGGCTTCCAGATCAAGGAGATGCGGAGAGTGGAGGATATGAAAGAATAGTCTTTCGTACAGCCAATTATAACCCCAAGCGCAAACTTCTCGAAATAGAGGTCCTTGAAGAATCAACTTGTCCCAGAATTTATCCATTAATCTCGTAATCAAAAATGTGTCGAAGGGGATCACTTCCGTGATATCGATCGAGGCGATCAGGGTTAATTTGATATCTGGAGCAAACTTGAGCTAGTGCTGTATTGCTGTCTGTCGAGTCTCAAGGTCTTTCATGAAAGTATGAGCCCTGGGACGCGTGATACCCTCCTCGGGTTTAGCCTTTAAGGTAACGCGAAGGCACTGCTAGAAGCTCGGTGACGCAAGGACGATATTTCGCCATACGATTCGTGTAGCAGAAGCGGGGCTTCGTCAAAACTTGGTGCAGCGTCGTGTGGTTGGCGTTCATAGAAGACCTTCTTAAGGATCTCTGGCGGAAATCTCTCTGCACAGCTTTGCTCGCTCGGAGTTTTGTGCGGCAGAATCTAGTTAAAAAAACTCACCGTGAATTAATTCTCGCTGACAGAGTCGTAAGCTGATGAAAACTGCGTCCACAGAGCACTTACTCTATCTGCTTGCGTACTCGTGTCCTGACCAAATCCGAGGGCACTTTGCTGTAGCCAAGAGAGCGGACAGATTGGGCTTGCTGTCCCATCAATCGCCAGGCACAGTGATGTTTCTCACGAATGAGATATCTAGGGATCAACTCGATCAAGGACCGTCGACATTATGCTGTACCGCAAGGGATTCCACGAAAGACATCCCAGTAAGTCTATAACCGATCACAATACCGGCAGAAGTAGTGGAGCAAGCAGTACACACGTTATCCTCATGGCCTGCAGCCACATCCCCGGGAGTGATGAAGCCCGACTCAACACCATTCTACAGCATTCGGCCTACAAAGGCAGTGAAATTACTAAGTGGCTCATTCCAGCACTATACGAAATATTTTCAAAACTGGAATCCAGTGCCGACTTTGGTGTGATAATACACGGACATTAGAATGACCACTGGACGATAACGGTGAGCCACTTGAAAAGCTCAGAATGTAGAGCGGCACATAGTTAACTTACGAAATCTAGAGAAGGGATCATCTCAAAGCCAAATCGTACACGACGTGTCTCGTATACCCTCTGAGATAAGGTTGCGGCTTCGTCCTCCGATATACCCGCTACCAGCGCGATCCTTAATGGTTGGAATGGGGGTCTTAACGAAATGAACCTAAGCAGGGGCTCAGAGTGAGACAGCAAGTTGAAATTTGCATCCACATGGAGAGATAAGCACTCCAAATTTGGCAAGATATCCACGGTCTCTGCTTTCGCGTCTCTCGGTGATGAATTGAAAAAGGCTGCCGAAATCGAAGTCTTTCTCGGCATTGTTGAAATACACGTTGAGTCCCTGAAGTAGGATGTTGGCAGATACGTCGCTAGGAAGAGTGCCGGACAATTCTAAAGATTGGAGTTGTGGAAGGTATGAGGCGAGATGTGAGTTAGGAAACCAATCATTTAGACCATTGTTTGGACAGGAAATGGATAAAGAAGACAGTGACGGCATGGCCAGCTCTGTAAACCCCTCCTCGCAGTAAGAAAGAGAAGTGTCGAGGGAGATGGAAAACTCCAAAACTTGTAGCCTTGCTAATTCAATCCACCTACAATGAGCACAATAAGTGGGCCATGCCATCATCTTAGGGTGAAGGATAGTACAGACCTGTGTTCTAGAGCAGGATTGTTGGCTTGATATCGGTCGCTGATGAATAAGTTGGATAATTCCAAATTCTTGCAGAAAGACATAATCATAAGCAAGCTGCACAGTGTCGTGGGCAAATCACGTAGGTCGAGGCACGTTAACTGGGCCCATGGCATTAGCGTGTTGTTGCGCGAGGAAATGCTTGAATAATATGACCGAGTACAGGCGCTAAGCTTTAGCGAACGTAAACTCTTGGCGCCAATCAAGCTTTCGTTTGAAACGAATTTGGGATAATCTGGGATATTCAATTCCTCGAGATCACAAAGTTTGTTCGCGTTGCGCATACTTGAGATCAGCCCCAGGTCCAACTCAGGATCTCCCCAAATAACCACATCTCGAATAGCTGGCATGCGTGGTAGAATGTCATCCCAAAACTTACTGAGGATCGCTTCAGCTTCAACAATAGTACCTTCCTCCCACCAGAAAAAAACACCTCTCTGCACGAAGTTTATAGATAGTGTAATAGGTCGAGAGAGCCGAGCATATGTAAGCCAGAGAGATGCATTTCGTTGCGCTTTCTGAATCTGTGAGGCCAAGAAGTGAAAATCGTCGGCATGAAGGGCAATGTCAACATGAAAATGTTCCCAAAGCGGTGCAAATGATATAGCAAGAGCTCGCCATTTGGAGCAAACCTGCAAGAGAAAAAATGGTGCGTGTTTGGATGATGAACCCGGGTATGGTGGAAGGCAATAGCAAAAGACTTGTTCAAGGACCTCCGGTGGTAAAAGTTCTGAAGTTAACATCATAAAGAAATGGGCGATGCAACAAGAGAGGAGTACGCACCGTGCATTGTTGCAAAATGCCTCACAGCTCAAGGTGTACAGATGCGATGACAAGCTGCAGTGATGACGAATTGATAACGGGCAACTGAACCAAACATCCAACTTTGGTCTTTTACAATAAACCAATAAACTCATACAACGTTGCAGTGATATATCTCCACGCAGTGGAAATGGGGTGAAGACAAGGGCGCTTGTTCGAGATTTGGTTCGGGGTACTTTGGAAGGCACTTGATCAGAACTTGCTCGAGAATGTCGAAAGGAAGGGCGGTGGCTTGTGTTCAGTCTTAACAGCGATGGTCTCAGATTTTGGCTTTTAGATCCTTTTTGCCCTGGTTGGTAATACAAACTCCAGTACACAACCATCAAAAGTTCTTTCTCAGAACTTCCTCTTCATACTTCTTAATTCCATCCTCCAACAATATCAATTCACTTTGATCCAACCAAAACACGTCGCCCTTCTTCTGTTCATCCCAATAGTCATCCACCTCACCTTCTTCGTCGCCATCTTGTGGAATCAATTCCTCGGGCCTCTCCCCCTCTATCACTGTACGAATAAAGAATCGATCGTGGCTGATTACAACCAATGCACCATCGTAAGCATTCAGCTCTCGCGCCAGAACCATGACGCTATCAGCGTCGAGGTGGGTAGTCGCTTCGTCAAGCACGAGTAAATGCGGTGCCCCGTGGCGGAATAACCTGCCAAGCGCCAATCGCACCTGGATAACGCATATATCAGACTCAGAAAGGCAGTTCAGGAATCAAAGTTATCGCACCTTTTGTCCTCCAGAAAGAAGCGTAAACGGCATATCCGAAACGATACGGCCTTGCAACCCCAAAGAACCCAACACTCCACGCATCTCATGATCCTCCATCTTCACTCCATCATTGGCATAATCTCTCGCCAATAGACCCAGAGCCGTCAACTCTGACTCCTTCTTCCCGAGCTCCTCCAACTCTTCCACAGCACTTTGAGAATAATACGCAACTCGGGCCTTTGAGTGTTGCGTGATAGATCCTGCCATAACTCAACCGCTCGACTCGCCAACGATACATTCTACCAATGTCGACTTGCCAGCGCCATTCAGCCCAATAATTCCAACTCTAGTCCCAGGGTGAATAGCCAAACTAATCCCCTTCAACACCGCCTTTGGTCCGGGGTACGTATACGTCATATTATCCAACCCAACCAACACACCCGCCGGCTTCAACTCTGGCGCCGGTGTCTTGAACAACTGCAGCCTCACAAGCGGGTCATCCTGCGGTATTTCAATCTCCGCACGGTTCGTCAAGTGATAGACGGGGAAATCGCGGTTGAGCTTGAAGCGTCCACCGCGGATGCCTACTTCCATTCCCATTCGTTCGTTGAGCTTTTTCTGACGAGATGCGGCTTGCTTGAGTTTTTTGTCGTCGCCGGATGTTTTGGCTGCTCTGATGTTACCAGCGATGGTCTTCTTCATGTGAACTTCTTGCCGTGTCTGAGCCTCTGGAGGGTGCATTAGATGCACAGCATTGTAAATCGGAATGAACATACCCTTCATACGAGTCAAGCGACGTTGCTGCTCTCCCCGCGTGGTATAATAAGACGTCAAATTTCCGTGGTATTTCTCGAGCTTCTGGTCGCGCAAGATGATAGATTCATCTGCGATGGCATCCACGAACTCGCGGTCATGAGAGACCAATACGACGGTGGTGGGTAAGGTCTGCAGAAATGACTCGAGCCAGACCACTGCAGCGATATCAAGAAAGTTCGTAGGCTCGTCAAGGAGCATGATGTCGCACGGTCTAAATAGGACCGATGCGAGGTTGCATCGCATATGCCAACCACTTGACAGTGTAGAGATCTTCTGTTTCAAAAGTTGATCTGTGAAGCCCAGTCCGCGAAGAATGGACTCTGCACGAACATCGGCGGTTGATGCTGACATCTAAACTGGTCAGTCTACGCAAGGAAAAGTGGAAACGAACATACAGCTTCCAGTGCTGCGTCCAACCCAGCCAGAACAGCAATAGCTTCGTCCGTCTCGGCAGCAATATCTGCGCTGCTAATGGCCTCACCTTCTCCGAGCGTTAATCTGACTCTCGATTAGCCTCAAACCAGTCTGAGTCCGGATTTAACGCACCTAGTCGTCGTTCCCTCAATCTCGGTCTCAAGCTCCTTCAGCTCCTTCCTTGCCTTCAGCCCCCGAGCACGACTCCGCAAAGCGGCCGTCTTCTTAGCTTCCTCCAGGTTAGCCAGTCGCCGTTCGAACTTAAGCTTCCTCAGTAACCGCGGTGCGGCAGCGGGATCATCAGAGCGCTCTAGAGCGTTTCTCAGAGCTGGGGACAGCATGGTCGTGAGGATGGGTTATATAGATCGTGGAGATATCGCACCTTTGGATTCCCGTAAAGCCCGCTCTCGAACCAGGTCGGTGCGCACAACATAGTCTACAGGCAAGAGCTCTCCGCCCTTTGAATCCTCAACTTTATCTCCCTCTCCAAGAGTTTGGGCCAAGTAGAGTATCCTCAGGTTCAGGGGTATACCTGGTACGATTCTCTCTGCAAAAGCGCGCAACAGGGTCGATTTCCCGACTCCGTTTCGCCCGACAAGGAGGTAGTGGACACCATACATAAGTTGGAGGTGAGCGTCGATTAGGATCTCTCGCTTTCCAATAAGTAGGTTGAGAGTTGGGAGATCAAGGTCTTTGGATTCCGTGTCGGTGATATTGTGCGAGAACCGAGTCTGCTGGGAGGTCGCAGTGATCATGGAAGACGTTGAAGTCATTTCGTCCCGAGAACTCTTCTTGGTCTGCTCGCACGATGAGGAACAACAGAACTCAACAGTGGAGTGGACGTACCTATATCAAGTGTGAGTCAACGCATTGTTTTTCCGGACCCGTTTGACCTGATGCCATGTTTGCCGTTCTGCTGGTGACATTACGCTTCATATTAGAAGGATGCTACAACCACTTGCCCGCGACGAGGAGGTGTAGGGCATCACACTGCAGCGTCGCCGAGCGCGAAGACTTGGATGAGCGGGGATCGCGGCTAGGGCGTTGCTTATGTAATGATTTAGGGCAGGCTTACAGCGGCAATCAGGTATGCATATATGATGGACGAAGCGCACTTTAGCAGCCTCTCGATTACTGGGCCTCCGATTCTTTCCAGGTACTCGGAAGAGGTAGATCAAGAGATCAAGGCTTGTAGGCACTTCATTATTAGCAGGACAACTCACAACCTCTAACCGCCCTATTGCAACCTGGATTTGGGCAGTCGTGAATGCGAATTCAGTGGATGCTTTTTTATCCTAAACCCCGCTCGAAGTCAAGGCCAATTTACCAACGCTATTTAAACACGCATATTCCGTTTCTATTTATGACGGTACGCAGTGACTTCCTTGTGTATGCGAGTTGCTGATGAGAGACATTCGCAAGTATCGGATGAACTACTCGATTTCGTCATATTCGCACTGCAGATGCTACTCGTCGTAGCGAAAGAACACCCAGAATAAATTATCCGCACCATTTCTGACTATGCTATTGACCTTGAATCGCAAACAGAGAATATGGAGGACAAGCTATCTGAACTAGTATGCACAGTTTATGCTTCCGTTGTGAGTTTGTGGACACGCACCAATTCTACATAGTGCCGAGAATTAAAACATAAACTAGGATCACATTATATGTGAGTAGACAAGTAGAGCTCTGCGCCTGTGCAATGAAGACCTGCTCTAGGAACTGGCATAACCACCAACCAGAGGTCGCAGCACCTTACTTTGCAGAATTGATCGACAACGAGGCTGAGGCGTTTGAGAGTGGCGCTCCTGAATATCAGCTTTGGCACCACAAGCCGTAGGTATCCGCTGTCCCACCGCTTAGCAACTAAATAATCTTCACTTAGCACTCTGTTCTCCGATTACGGCGAAGCTCTGCTATACATTGAATTGGAAGAAGCCAAAATCGCAATGGAGAAGAGCTTCGAGGGAATGGACTTTCCCAACTCTCCATTTCACAAGAAGGGTGCAAAGTTGCTATTTACTGTGCGTTGCAACCTTGCGCTGGTCCTGGACAAGTTGCAAGTTGAAGAGGAGGCTCGTGAAGAGTGAGTGTCTGTCCTTCGGTTGATATGTCATTCATTCTCTCTGTCATTAGTCATATTAACTGGGCTGTCGAAGTTGTGAAGAAGAACCCAGATTACATTGAGCACCTCGGGTCTGTGTTCTTCAAGTCTGAGGTGGATACTCATCCCGTCGTGGAGAGATTAGCCCATGAGAAATGGTTCCAGTCGACTAACCGTGTCTCTAAACTCATAGCTGCGCGAAGATATTGTTCAGGTGGTGATGCTCGTGAACCTGATATAATACTCTTTCGATGTGGAGGGTGTGAGTTAGTATGCTATTGGTAAGTATTCCGTCGGTATCACGTCATCACGTTGGCATATCCCCCGGGGTCAAGTTCCAAAGAATGCCAGAAGAGGGGATGGAAAACCCATAAGTAAATTTGCCGAATTTGACATCTTAGACTTCAGACGTCTGACGAAGCATCCTATTAAATGGTAGGCCAACATGCAAGTAAGTCTACTCCTACGTTTGTCGCAGTCTTGAGATTTAGTTAACACCCCTACACCCCCCATACACAAAAAGGGAGTTAGAGATAAAGAGACGATCGCAAGAATAAAGAGTACAAACCCAAAGAGAGCTAAATGCCTGAAGGACTGGACCACATGGAATCTTAAGGCTGATTTGCTTCCCTGCGAAGTTCCTGCTTATGCCCTCAGTCTTCATCGGGATATCAGCTGAGGTCAACTCACATCATCGCATTCGACACTAAATACGTCCCCGAGGTGAAGGACCCCCTCAAGAGGTTCGTCGTTACGCACGTTGGCGTATATAAACTCGACGAATTTCTCCCTTTCATCGAGAAATCAACAAATTGGAAGAAGGGAGAAGGGAGGAAAACGGTAAATGTATTACTGGAGCAATTGGATATTGAGCACAAGGGAAGGGCTGTGCTGATATTTGTGATTGCGCTTTGTCGTAGGGAGAATATTGATTATTCATTCAGATGCTGTACGTGTCGTTTTTTCACTCAGCATTGCCTGGGTTAGCTCACTTGACATTCAAATCCAGTTCCTGTACCTAGAAAAGATAAGGTACGTGACGTATAATCTTGATTGGAGGAGGGAGATAAACCCGGAAAACCCTCCTGGGCAATTGACCTGGCCGCGTGGCGACCCTCCTGATCGGGGACACACCTTTGACGTTGAATTTGAATAGCGGTATCTTGCTAGGTACTCAGCGATTTTTGGATGGGTATTTGATTGGAATATTTAATGGGTTATATGGGTTACTTCGAAGACTGGACATGCAACAAGTTCTCAATTCATATGCACTCGTCAGAAAGTACGTTATCATTCATGGTTGACTTCCATAGATCTAGTATGCGGGTTATAGGCATACACCTACCCGCTACCGTCCTGCGCCAGCGTGGAGATCAATAAACCTAGCCATTATGTCCCTTTTTGTAGGGGTGAGACGCGACTGCAAATTACTGCAAAGTGTGCCCTGATACGACTCACTAGAAGAATGGCGGAACAGGATGGAGGCTCTCTGTAGCTATTTCTCAAGCGGGTAATTCTTCGGCTTCCCACTGCCCACGACGAAGGCCAAGACGAGCACGTCAAACTACAATCTTCCTCTGCTGCCTATTCCTTTTACGTTGACCCGGCAAGCACGGACTCATCCGAAACTTCTCAGATCGGTGATCGACAGTTCGAGAATTGCTTGTATTGCATTCTGGGTACGGGTTTTTTCTTCATTACACTAAGAAAGACGTCTTTTGGACTATTTTCTACCTCGTTGACTGCCCAGTACATTTGACCACTGTAACAAGGGCCTTGGATAATATCAACATGGGAACGACTTGGGCAGCACTGGCACTAATAGTCATGCCAAGACATCAGTAGAAGAGCTGGCGCAGTGACTACTGCTTCTGCGAAAGCGACAGCCTCTATGCTTCCAATCACGAGTGCTATACATATCCCATTCAAGCTTACGACAAATTAAATGAAGATATTTGCTTCTATCCCACAGACAGCCTTAGATTGTGGAGCGAGGTATATTAGGTGGGTGTCAATCGTCTAAATCAAGCATAATGTGAAGTTTGTTAACATGAGGCAAATGTTCAGATGATGCTCGCTATATGAAAACGTGAAAGGGTGTAAAACTTCATTGCATCGACTGCCTTCAACACTTTCCCGTGAGTCGAGAACCCTCCATTACTGCAAACCTGAGCTGCATTCATACATGCTGTTCTTACGAATCTTCGAAATACAATAGCAAGGTAGTTTTCGTCTCTGGTACTCCGATGTCTATATTCCATATCCGGGTTGCTGTTGGAGCATATACAGCACATAACGGGGTATACGTACTTATCAAGACACCAGGATAATGCAGCTAAATTTCTAAAGACACAGGGATGTCCAGCTAATTAAGGTTCTAGTACCAGCGTTTGTGTGGCGGAAATGTGAGTGGTACATGATATGTTCCGATAGGGTAGTGTAGTTCCTACACTTCTCCCGAAGACAGTCGCAGGAGAATTGAGATGCCTGTCACTGTAATCAGGTGCGATTGATGTGTTGAATGATCAACAACCTCCATTTGTGGATATGTCGTTGCTGTCCCTGGTATGTACGAGTTGGCTGTCACTCTCAACGGGGCTAACACATTCCTGTGCCTTCCTTCCGACACCCTTTAAGTGCTATCATAGTCGAATGCAAGTAGTTGATGCATACCGCAAGTCACACATTTATGGCAATAATTGGCAGCTCTTAAGATGTCGTGATCACCTCGTGCATACTGCGTGGATGCTGGAACGTTATTTGTCCCGAAAATTTGATGGAAGATACGAAATCAGGCGCCCAACAGCAGGACCCCTGGCATTTCAGCCAAATGACTTTTCCCAAACCCACTTTTCCAGCCTAGCGGCCGGACGCCAAAACGGACACGATAGGGATCTGGGGTCGGGAGGGCCGGATCCCAATGAGTGGTGATGTCCGGACATGCGACCAAAGGTGGAGGGAGTCTAGGGCCAGCGTTTACCTCCACCAAAAATCGAAATTTAGCCGATGCAGAGCACCGAGGACTGATTGCCAGTCCGGACAGACTCCAAAAATTGACCATTTTTGGATCACTCATTTGGTTGGAATGACAGGGGTCCTCGAACACCCATGCAACTATCGGGAACTTACCAAGACTATGATACGAGGTCCTTATTTTCGCGTCATCATAGGCCTGCGGCGATCGTGTAATCAGTTGAAAATACCTCGGTCTTCGCTATCAGAAGGTATCTGCGTGTGCTGTAATTGCTGGTGTGTATCTGCACTCCTTTGCGCTGACTACGACCGAACCCTTCATTGCCCTGATATAAGACAGCTTTCTGCCCCAAATCCCAGGCCTCATCGATCTCATCAGTGGGTGACATGTCCTTCTGCATCTTCCTGCTTATCTTGTCGCTCGCACTCGTTGTAAGGGCTGCTCCGGCAGCATTATCACCCCCCGTCAGCATCTTGCTTCCCCGAGCTCCCACGATTGATAATGGCAGCACACGCCAAAGAGACGTGCCAGGCATTATTTGGAGCTGTCTCGCGACTACGGCTGCTTGCACCTACTTTGCTGTGCACCCCAATATACCCAATCCTAGTGCTCATGCCATGGAAGTTATAGGGGAACAATGTCTTCTCGCGTTCTATGCATTTATCGCTCCGGAAGTTATGATATTATGGGCTATGCGACAGCGAAGGGCGGCCTACAAGATCAAGCAAAAATTCGACAATGAATTTCAAGGGGCACAAAACAATTTGATCGGGTCGCAGAGGGATTCAGGTATAGCTAAGTGCTATGCCATTTATATTGGCTAACCATTACACAGGAGTGAGTTTCAACAATAGGAGTTCAGTAACTCCGTCTATCCCAGAAACAGGGCACAATGAGCACTCGCGGAATGAGGGAACAGATGCTATGTTAGTGGAATCAGGTGCTGAGCATTTGCCTACAAACCCGGGCAAGATCCAAAGTATGTATCCAGTGAATTACCGATGCTCAGCATTAATACACGACTTTTAGACGCCAACAAATATGAGGAATGGTCCATGACACACTCATTCTTCTTACAGATGGGCGGTTTCATGGTCAGAGAAAGCTCACAGACATACAGGATCCTCACGCTGGATCAGTTGCGAAATGCCTTTATCAGGCTTGAAGTTTCGGAGCAAGAAATAAAGGATCGGAGTAAGGGCGATTTGATCGCTAAGGTCGTCACTGTGGGACAGACGTGGTGGTTCGTCGTACAGTGTTGCGCCCGCTTTGCTCAAGGTCTCAATGTCTCCATACCGGAGCTTACTACGCTCGCATTCGCCGCTTTGAATGCATTGACATGGTTCATGTGGCGCAATAAGCCTCTTCACGTCCGTCTTCCCATTTATGTCGATCCAGACGGAAGCCGGATATCGGGGCCAGACTTTGAGGAGATGCGCTCTGACAGGAGAAAAAAGAATCGTAGGAAAGTCTGGGATTGGTTCTCCTTCGCAAAATCACAAGATGAGGCCGGATCCATAGAGGTAAGTGGTAAGTTTAGCCAATTAGACAGCCGCTAAGTGTAGACTCTTCAGCCCGAAGAATTACTCGGGTGGAAGCGTAATCCAGCGAGCAGTGCGCCAAAAGATGATCGTCCCATCCTTTGCCAACTACTTTACCATCTACGAAAGCCCCTTCTCGATATGATTGGGACCGAAGAGTCAGCACCAATATCCGTCAAGGAGTTTCCGACACGGGAGACTAGAATGGAACTACCAAACAACAAGGTGAAGTATTATTACATGGAGAATGTTGAACGGTTCTACGTGTCAGAGATCGAGAGGGAGGATTGGAGGATCATGCTTCTAATGTCAGCTGGCATTGGTATTGCGTTTGGGGGAATCCATTGCGTAACTTGGGCACCACTGTTTCACTTTCCGACGCAGGTGGAGAAGGTGATGTGGGAGACCTCAGCTATAATTATTACTGCTATTCCGGTAGCGCTCTTCTTTTCTTTCTCATCGCACTATCTATATCGATGGATAGGGAAGCGATCAGGGGCGGAGAAGAAAGGTGAAGATTATTGGTATAACAAGTGGGTCCTCTGGTTTGAAAACGGGTTGTTCACGTTTTTCATCAAGGTAATGCGATATGTCGGTACAATTATCTACATCCTTGCACGTCTCATTCTACTTGGTCTTGCTATTAGCTCACTTCGTGACTTACCACCTTCTACGTACCAAGCCGTGATATGGACCAACTTTATTCCTCACATTTAGTTGATATGATACGTTCCATTTATATGCATGCTATACTACTATCACTTCTTCAGATATCTCACAAAAATAGAGATTCCACTGTTTACTGGAAATATCAACTCATCGATGTAATTATACGAACAAGGAGAATACTAACAGAGAGAACACTGCCAAAATATATCAACTACTGTTGGAGGACAAGTGTAGTGGTTAATACGTGGATTTGCGAATGGTTATGAAACTAGAGTGAGTTACTGACAACTAGATATGTGGCAAAAATCCTGTCCATCTAACGACTTGGTGCGTAGAAGGTGTCAATTCTCGGAGTGAGCTCATAGCGAGACCCAGGAGAATAAGGCGCGCAAGGATATAGGTCTTTACACTTAGAGTATACATGACCCACATGAAAAAGGAGAGATATGGACTTCTGAGCTGCGATATCTCGGGGTTTAAAAAGTGGGAGAGACGGTATAATGCGAAGAGGGTGAAGAGGACAGCAGGAATACCCACACCTACAGAAGATGCAACTTCCCATATCAACCTCTCTGTTTGGGTTGGAAAATGAAAGGTTGCAGTCCAGGTTATGCTGGGAGCTGCGCCAAAGGCAATACTAATGGCGAACAGCCAAAGGGGCCATGTTCTCCAATTGCTCCTTTCGGTCTGTGATACATGGAACTGCCCAACACTGTCCATGTAATAGTACTTCACCTTATTATCCCGTAACTCCACTTTAACCTCTTTTTCTTGGATAGACGGCATAAAGTAGGTGTCCCAATCCAACTGATTTTCTTGCCTGGACTCGTAACCCTTCACTGCTTCTCTTTCGGGCTTTCGGTACTATGAATGGATTACTTCAGCATTTAACAACTGCTTCAAGGTTTTCTTACCTGCATGCATGGGAGTTTGAAGCCAAAGAAACTCCACTGGCAGCACCCTCTACGCTCTTTCTTCATCCAGTGGCGCATCCTCTCGAAGTCTGGTCCAGGAATTTGGTTGCCAGTTTTATCAAAGTAGATAGGGGAATGAACGCAGAATGGCTTTTTCCACCACATAATCCATGAAAGCACGTTTAGGACCGCAAATGCAAGCGTGATGACTTCCAGAACGGAAATATCCAGGCCCTGGGCAAAACGAGCACAGCACTGGGCAACAAACCACCAGGTCTGCATTATTGTGATAAACTTCCCGAACCAGTCTACCTTGCTCCGCTCCCTGATTTCTTGCTCTGTAACACTGAATTTAAAGCTGGGCTCCTTCAATTTATCTGCTTTGAGGACTCTGTATGTTTGGTCATCTTCCTTAATCATGAATCCACCCATTTGTAAAAAGAATGAGTGCGTCAAAGTCCAATCATCGAACTTTTCAGCCTCTGAGTTGAGTAAGCTTCAGGCTATGTGACATGGGACTTGCTACATACCAGGGTCCTTGCCTTGTTGTTCATTCTTGCTTGTCTGGTCAGCAATTATGTTGTTCGTCATTGGCGGTTGTTCTCTATTTCTTGTATTGTCGAAATTTTCGTCATTCATAATTGTAGGTTGTCCGTCGCCTGTCTGGTCTACATCCTTATTATTCATAACCGGTGGTCGTTCCTACATAAGGCTAAATCAGAAAATAAGCCCAAAACCTCATATTAACTTACCTGACTTGCTCTTTCTTTGAATGCAGTCAGAAGCTCTTCTTTTATCTCGTATGCAGCTTTATTTTGTCTTGCAGCCCATATTATCACGGCCTCTGGCGAAATAAAAGCGTGTATTGCAAGTATAATGTGCTCTTTTAGGGCAGTCGATCCAGGATTGGGGACGTCGGGGTGAACTGAGGAATAAGTGCAAGCAACCATAGTCAAGAGGCAGCTCCAAAGGATATTAAGTGTGCTTCTAGTGCAGCCGCCCACATCTTGGTCACCAGGGGCACGGGATTGATGTGGATTGGTGGGCGTAAGTATTACTGGTGCAGCATGTGCTGCGACCATGAGAGAGGCAATGGCCAGAGAGCTGAGGTAGGATGACATGGCGCACACCAAGGAGATTCACAGTGGGTGACGTGCTTATATTGTTCCTAGCATAAAGCACAGTCGCCGCTATGGCATAAAAAGGCACTCCACAGACAACCGATTTCGTGCTATGGTCTAACGTATTGGCCTTGAGACGCTGAATCGTAAGATTGCTTTACGGTATTATAATACACGTTCATTATGGTCATTCCAAAGGAATATCGATTTGGCGCCAATCCGTCGATTAATGAAGGGTCTTCATACCCTTAGTCGGTTCCGGATACTGGTGTAAGGTCCCAATGCATTAATGTGCTGTTGTCTTGTCTGTTGGGCGTGTACTAGGGACCACCTTCATCTTGATGAATTACCGGGAAGGCCCGGGAAACAGCGAACACCAGTGTTAGGTATGTTTGCATATGCATTGGGGGATGTGAGTTTATGAGTACCTCATTGAGCTTCTTGTCCCTTGTAATGTAACCCGATCAGTCAGGACGTTGAAATGCAACTAGTTAATATCCGAGTTTGAGGGCGTCTGAAGAGTTCGGCATAGACCAGAAAGATGGTCACATTCCTGTTTCCCAACCAAAGACAATAGTCATGACAGAGAGTGCCAGATCAGCAACGTGAATCAACTATCCACAACCAGTAGAGCAATCTTGATATATAGGCGTCTGAGCTTCCAAACTTGGTCAAGTGCACAACAGCTATTGGATACCTTGAAAGAGGCCGTCATTTTAACATCTACCCTTTCCAAAAAGTCTGCTCCTGTGATTCATATGCGTGCTGTATTGTGTAGGCGTGCAGAACAGCAGTCATCTGGTTCGTTGTATCACTGATCTCGTCGCGTCGGTGCCATTGTCATTTTAGGTTCACAAATTAATCGTCAGTTCCGTGGCGTTTATACTTATGCCGCTGCTACTTATGCCGCTGCCGGTCCACATGGGCTGATCATCTGAGTTCCATTGGATAAAAAGAAGGATATTCCGTATAAAGTGCTTGGCAGACCCGCATTCCACTTCATTCAGCCTGTGCCAACGACAAGATCGGGAAGAGATTCATCTTGGAGAAGCTGATCACCAAGGGTTTCACTCGCCCCAATGCTGCATACGATCCACAAGCTAAGGTGGCAATGACACCCAGCGACGGAAGAATGATAGATAAACAATGCTTAGGTGCTAGATATTTGGTGCAGGACGCCTCAGATGGAGGGATGGAAACGCCGTTGTCTTTAGACAAAAGGGTTAAGTTAATTAGTTCCAGAAAATTAGACTTGCTTCTCCCACAATATAGTAGTTGCATGAGCACTTTCTGGTTGTCCCTACTGCAACTAAAACATGGATCCAGACGACATATCATATATTCACATCGACTCAGATGGCATATTAATACCCGAAGATGCCGATATGCCATTCGTTGAAGATGTTCGCCTTGAAGTGAACGATTGTGAGTCCGTCGTTGATTACGTTTCAAATAGAACTGCATGCAAATGACCGGGTTCAACTACTCAGCGTGGCCCTCAGAAAGGTGAAGGTGGGAATGATACTGTGAGCGGGGATGCAAGTGGTATGGTGAACGCCAAAACAAAATTGACATCATGAGCATCTGAAGCGCGTGCTCCACCGTGGATCATGGTGGAGTAATGGGTGCTGACGCAAAACGGAAGCCTCTCTGACGGGGAGTCGAACCCCGGTCTCACGCGGCCCGATCAAGGAATGACATGACAGGCGTGTGTACTAACCGTTATACGATCAGAGACTTACTTAGGCGCTCACACATAAGAAACAGGTCGTGGAAGCTCATGGTAGTCCTAGCAGTGCACACGATCAATGCATTCAGAGACTTCGAGAGTATCCTCATCAGAACAGGGGCGTAGGCATCTTTTACCGCTTACACAGCCCCCAGATACAGTCAGGCTGTTATCTCGCGTTGGAACCTTATTTCAAATAATCCAATATCCTTCGCTAAGCCCTCCATGGCACCTTTGTAGCCATTCTAGTGTCGTTTCGAAAGTTCTTAAGTCCGACGCATGGAATGGGGAGCTTTGCACTTACACGATACTGTATAAAACATTCTTCGGCCCACCCACCTCCCCCAACAAGACCACTAATCTTGCGTACAATATACTGGGCAAACTTTATACCGTAAGGTACCTCTTGTTGCTCAGGGAGCGGTTGACGTGGATTACGAAGGTATTTAGCAAAGTTCTTCTTCTTTGAAAGAATGTCGTTTCCAGTTTTGAAAATGACGGTCGTGAGAGAGTCTTGAACTTCAGAGAGGATTTTGGCCTCTTCTTCATCGACGATTCCGTGATCCTGGAAAGGAGGGGACTGAGTTGGATAAAAGGAATTCTGGTATGTTTTGGTTACCTTTAACCTCTGGCGGACGTCGGTCCAGTAAGTAGCCATTTTTTCGACATCTTTGTTCAAGACCTGCGATACAGATTGAGTAAGTTGATTTTAGTCCGGACAGGCATTGCAGGGGTTATGTGCGTACGTCGAGTTGATCGTCAGTAATCGGTCCATTTCCAGTGATGGCAAGGACATCCTGGTCCAATTTTTTGATAGTGCTAGTCGCTGCAATTAGATGAGCTTTGATGTCCCAAATTGTGGGTTTGTAAGGAGGGTGCTCAGTTTCAAGATCGGACGGTGCGGGTGTTGGAGAGGCACTGACGGCAAGGAAGAATAGGATGGCGAGCACAAAGCAAGAGAGTTGTACAGCCTTCAGCATAGCAGGGTTGAAGTTCGTCTGGTGGGCGAGGTGCTATATATTAAGCAGGGAGCCACGAAGAGCTCATCAAAGAGTCGAAAGTAATCAAATCGAAAGGTCTCGAAGTCCTTCGGAGCAGCCTGAAATCCGATAAAGAAGCTCTGTGAGATGACGCGATGAATCAAAAAGTAAATTCGACATTCAAGAAACAGTAATAAGAAAGGGTACTGGATCACTAAATGAGAGCGTTGATGTGGATAGGGGTTTCAAAATACAAATATTAGCTTGAGGGTTTACATGGCCACCGGTGACACAGAAAGTCGGTCAAGGCGTTCCATGCCCGGAATGTGAGTAGATATCACAACTCGAATATGCCTCCCCATGAAATATATTTGATCTAGATACTCTCTCTCAGCCTGCGAAGCCAGTTAGCTTGAGTCATCCCAAAAGTCGGACCACTTACCGGATATCTAAAGAAGCACTCAGACGCCCAAGCACCCGCACTATCACCAATCTTCTGCAATACCCCTTGGGCGAATCTCGTCCCGTAGCTCGGAGAACCGGAGTCGTTGCCGATTGAGCCAGTGTAACGAGCAAACTGTGCTTCTTCGAATAGATGTCCGCCACAATCTTGTAAATCGTATTCATTGCGTCGTCTTGGGATCGCGAGAGAGCTTGTGCATCAGAATCAGTAATATTCCTGTAGTTCTGAAGCAAGGTGAATGCGACTAGAAGGACGCGTCATCGTGAATCGAACCTTAAGCGTAGTTGTAGCCTCATTGAAACGTGTAACCATTTGCAGAGCATCGTGATCAATAAACTAAGTAAAAATGTGCACAGCGTTGCAAGCGATGATTTCATGGGCATGTACCTACCCTCACTTGACCTCCAGTTATCGCTGAATCAGCAGATATCTTGAGGACGTCAGTGTCTATCGTTGTCATCACACCAATTGCGAGCTGAAGGGCATGCTGGACATCAGAAATGACTGGCTTGCTGGAGATGGACCTAGTGGCGCTTGTCAAGGGAAAGCACGACACTGTGATCAGAATGGAGAAGAGAAGAATGAAGCTTGAGGGGGTTTGGATTGAAGGTAAAGCCATTAGTGAGCTCGATAGGAAGGATTATACGAACGGTGGTACTTAAGGCATCTGCTGGGAAGCACTAACGTGCATCAACACGGGAACACGTCAAGAAGCCGCTCGACAGATTCTAAGTGGAAAGGATCATTGCGACAGAGGGATTCCCTTATCAGAAGAAGCGTGTCAAATTAGGAATGCAGAAAAGAGGAGGAGTGTGAGTACGTATACGGGACAGAGGATTATTCAATGGCGTTCGAGTGATAGAAGGAGAAGAGGAGGAGGAGGAAGAACACGAGCAGCTCCAAAGAAAGCACAAATTAGATTGCATGGCACTAAATTAGAGTGCGGGTGACTCAAATGTTTCTCACCATACTCATTTTATGGTTTTATTGTGTTCTGGAGCGAAACCTGCTGGCTGCGAACATTGAAATTATCTTCCAGAGGAATTTAGGCACCCAGCGTCAACTAGAATCCTATTCTTGATCTCAGCTGCTCTTAGATAAGGCATCTGCTAAGTGTCTAGCAATACTTTCGCTTATTGCTCCAGTATCCGTTGTAACATTGATCTGAAAACCCTATTCAGCCGAAACCATGCACCAACTCTTATGTTCACTCACCATATCAAACCCTTCCTGAGCTCTCTTCGCTGCTTGAGCACCAGAGGTACAGAATATAGCACTGGAAGGACGTATCCTGAGTTCTAAACCCCTACCACAGAAGGAATTAATCTCATACCATTTCTTTCCTGCGGCATGCGCAGCCTTGAGGATACGTTGAATGACTCTCTCGATATCCGGATGAGGATCTGGCGATGGCGGTGGATATCCCAGAGATAATGAGAGGTCATATGGCCCGATAAATAATACGTCTAAACTCATAGTTCGCGAGCATGCCAGGGCAGAGCCAGGGGGAAAGTAACGTCGCGTCAGCGCGCACAACGGCGTTGCTAAACATAGCCAAACAAAACTCACCAATCCCGTCCACTGTCGCAATCGCTTCAACGTTCTCGACGCCCTCGACGTTCTCTATCTGTATCATCACAATGACACTCTCATTCGCTGTACCCAAGTAGTCGGAGACAGAGACTCCCCAGTTTGTGTGGGCAAAGGGACTACCAAAACCGCGCCGGCCCTGAGGGGGAAACTTGCTGTCCGAGACGATTTGCTTTGCTTTTGCCTCTGTCGAGACCTTTGCAAGCGTCAAACCTCTGTTCGTACATGCCAAATCGTGAGCCAATAGTTGTCACGGTCAGACGTACCATGGGCACTAATACACCCCTAGCACCAGCATCGAGAGCGTGTTTAATCTGCCAACTTGTGCTTTCACTGACACCTGTCGCCGGAATCCTCACAATCGCGCTCGGAACTTCGGACCCAGTCGCATCCGTTCCGGAAGCATGAATGCCAGCTACGCTCTCTGCTGCTCCAGGGACAAGAGGGACAAGACCGTGCTCGCAATCGATGATGATCCATGATAGACGAGGGTTCGTCTGGGCCATAGTTCTGGCATGGAAGAATCCTGGGATGGTGAGCCAGGCTCCAAATGCAGGTTTTCCTGCTTTGAACGCCTTGAGAAGTGAGTGCGCTGTCGCCATCGATATCAAGTGGTGGGGTAAAGGGGCGTGTGAAGCCAGCTGGGGCAGCTGACACCAGAGTGGGAGAGGTCGGAAGAACCCGAAAGACGTCGCCCACCGTTGGATAGGAAGACTAATGACACGCTTTGGGCTAAATCAGGGGGGGAACCGCCTCTTGGGATGGGTTCAAGCTATCGTGCGTCTGGTACTCGCCCAGTGAAACCGATATAAAGCGTTTTTGTCGTGGTTCAAACCTTTCATCTCACTTAGCACCGTTGCAGCCTGCGCGCCTCATTCGAGATGTATACCTTCCGACTTACTGCACTCGCCGCTATTTTTGTTCTTGCAGTTTCCCAGCAATTTTTGCGTACCTTAGGAAGCCCTCTTCCGACTTCAAGCTCTCTTGCCCCTCGTATCGTTGGAGATGTGAGTGGTCTTGTGGTCCACATTGAGTATTGTAATTAATGTTTTGTAGGTTACTATAAGCGACATATCAGAAGCGGATCCCGCCTTCGTTGTTGGTACGAACAGGAATGAAGGGCAAGACACCAAGGACGATCCACACGGTATCGCCAACGAATTAATTCCCTCTGTGGACACCCCAAATCCGATTCAATATATCGATCAGTTATCGAAACTCCGGGGTATGAAGTTGCCTTTGGTTAGTACCTGTGTAATATCTTTCATCGAGGAAAACTGACAACGGCTTCACGCTCAGCATCTTCCGTTTTTATGGAGCAATGTCTCGCATAGTTTACTGAGAAACTCGGAGTCCGAGGAGGTATGTGTTCTACCTTGGCTCGCTATATCTCCCCGTACCACATTGCGTTAACCTTATTCAACGTGTTTAGCCTAGTCAACAAGAATTGCTCAATATCGTTCCCACGTTGATTGAGGCCCAACTTGCCTACCTTTCCTCCCTGTCCGACCTCATGAATTCTCCTCACGCTAAGACTAACGGAATTAATGGAACCATGTCATCCGAAGAAACGATTGGTGGTATCCTCTCAGTAAGTCCCTCTATTGAAACCTTCCCACTCTCTCAGTTCAGGCTGAACACATGACTTTCTCCTTTTTAGGGTGTTACTCATGCGATCAATTTTATCACTAAAATGGTCCCAACTTTGGTACTGACGCTGCTCCACGGAACAGATTTAGATGGAAACGGCCTAGGTCTTGGTTTAGGTGGTTTGGGCTTGAAACAGTCCGGTGATGCTAAATGAGTAATCACGAGAAGGGTAGCGTGTCTGAATGAGTTTTTCTGACTATGTCTGCCATGGGATTACATTTCTTGTGACACTTGCGTGGTACCCATCTCTTATTTCTTGGAATTTTGTACACTCGTTTTTTGCACAATTCAGTACACTTACCGCGCTTCCGAGTTCGGCGTCGGCAATATCCGTTTCTCAAACAGATGCATACTAATCGACAAGATCCGCTTTGTTTCTCTACACCGCCACTCATCATTTTCCACAGAAAGCCGTCCCAGAAAAATCACTCTTGGAATCAGAAAAATGAGCGATTTGAAAATAATACCTGTATCAAGAGCTTCACCGTCACGCGCAGACAAAGTGCGCCAGGAGGTCAAAAAAACGTTCGTCCCACCTGTTAAATTCATTATATCATCGGATCCTGACTACTGAATTTGCGTTATGCTCGTGTGAAATGTAGTCTTCATGACCAAGGAGGGTCCATTAAGCGCTCCGGATGAATCCCCGATAGCTCTACTCGATTCCCCTTCCTTTGAGGCTCTATACCAATATGCGGTTGATGTCAAGTGCGAGAACGGTAAGCCTTACTGCTTTGCCACCTGTGGAAACGTTATCGATACGAGCGGCAAGTCCCCGATGATTTGCGTGAACACGTAATATGGGCATTGCACACATTTGCGCGGATAGTGGAGGAACCTCCGACGGAACTCCTTGAATGCATCAACTCCAGAATTACTGATGCGGTGGACAATCTGTTCGATTCGGTACGATTAAAGTTGCTCAGAATCAATTTAATCACTAAAAGAAGTAAGCTAGCTAGTTAGCATATCAATCCGACTATATCAGCATCTGAGGTATAATCTATGTAATTACCCCGACTCTAGATTCGGTTTGAATTCGCCCGATCTAGGCATCCAAAAATCAACAGGCCAACTGACGCGCTCCCTCACTTCAAAGAGTGCATTAATATAGACGCTAAGAGATGCAAAAGTTCCCAACAGGAATCCAGGCTGTGGTCGACGAGGCCGTGAGTGCTCATTTTCGTGACGTTCTATTATTACGCGTGCTTGAATCTGATTAGCGACTTATTTTGTGCTTATGGGGAGGCCCTGATGAATTCAGACATGAAGGAAGCGAGATTTATGCTAGAGAAGGCGCTTGATGGGATGCAAGAATCGGTACACGGCCTTGAAAACCTTCGCAGTTTATCATTAAAGTTAGCAATACACATTCATTTGGCCCTTGTCCTTCAAGAACTAGATATGGATCTGCCCCTCTGTGAAAGGTATTTCACCGCACTACAGCATCGACGAGTATTCACAGACTAACATCCCTGATTCCACTAGCCATGTTAATTGGGTTGTTAAGTGCTTGAAAAGAAATGGAAATTTAATTACAGACGAAACGCTCCAGAATTTGTCGATCAGGCAACAGTTTGGGATGCATCCAGTTCTCGTGAAACTGGAAAAAGAGAGGTGGTTCCGAGATCGAGTACCAAGCGCTGAGAGTGTTTTCTATGTCCCTTAAGTACGGTCATGTCGAAAATGCTTGGCGCGTGAGCCTTTGGTGAAGCTTTCCCTATGCGGGGGGTGTAGGAAATACTGGTATTGGTGGGTTCCGAGGTACTTAAATTTGTTTTGGGGCTCAATCTCTATCAAGTTCGAAGGCCTGTCAAAGGTCCGATTGGGATCTGCACAAGTAAGAAAGTTTATTCTTATTAAATTAGTGCACATCGTAATCTTATTTTTATGATTTGCAGAAATCATTGCCAGTGTGTTCAATCACAGTATATTCTCGTTCTTGATAAAAACTGATATTTCAATCACTGCAGCTCGCTATCCTCCGAAAGACAGGTTATTGAAGGTCTACGGAAGCGACATCCAATCATAGCCCGTCTAAAGGAGGATTGGCTCAATTGGTTTACCACCATGGTTCTCTTTCCGGGGGACATCGCACCTCATGCCCTACGCCTCGAGCAAGATCCCACAAGAGGTGTAAATCACATCATGGTCTGGCAGGCTAAGTACGTACCGAGGGCAAGAGATATACATCACAAGTTCAAGATTACTGGCGTCGGCATCTACAAGCTTGATAACACTTTAGAACTCTTTGAGAAATTGGCACCAGGTGGGCGGGAAAGAGCATTCATGTATGCAGAGATGAGGCGAAATGCACATCTTCCCGACCATGTTTCGACACTTCACTTTATCTCTCACGATAAAGGAATAACTATACCACGGGTCTGGAGTGGTATGTTTCTTTTTTGCCATATCATATTCGGACTCCTTACATCATCTGCCTGCTAGTCGCAGTAAGCATGAAGCGAGTAAAGGAGAGCACATACAATCCTGAGTGGCGAAAATTGATTCACAAGACAAATCCTCCAACGAAACTGGTGGTACCATGCCTGGTGGACTGTGGGCATACATGGGCTCTTTGATGTGAAGTAGGTAAGGCTTTATATCTGTAAGTTAGTTAGAAAGTTGAGTGCATAAATGTGATCTAGGTTCCATACTCTTCACCCTGGTTCTCGCTATTTGGTGTCAGGACACCTTTCCACAGTTCTACACTTTCATGCTCCGTCGTACTTATGTATTGTCGCAGACTAGTTTACGTTAGCACAAAAACTATAGCTTGATTTTCTGTAGAGTAATGGCATGCCTGTTAATCGAAGAACGCTGCTAGGACTATACTTTGATCTAGCCAATGGCTCGGCAATGCTCAAGAAGCTTGGACATCGTCCCATTCTTCTTCCTTGCTTTCGTTGCCTTTTCCTAATTGTGTCCTTCAAATGTCCAGCAAATATACAACTCATACAAGATAGAAGGCTTTGTGACATAGTCCAGGATGAAATCACGCTGTAAGATGGAGCTTGCCCTCACCAAATTACAATCGTGCAGTCCCAGGGAGACGCCCAGGATACACTTTGAAATTGGTGGTAGTGACCCAGGAAGCGCCATTCTTCCATCACTTGAGGAAGTGTACCGAGACGTGGAAAGAAGTACGTGTAATCTACCTGCATATAGCCCAGCAAAGGATCAGCCCATGGCTATTCACCCTTCCATCTTCGTAGGGGTAAAGGTGATGAAGACTGGCCCTCTGCGAACTAATACCTCGTACCATCGTGATCAGATGTTGTGGTCATTTGAAGAGATTCCGGAGTCAGTTGCATATCGAACTCATCTGCCATCACTATTCTGCTTTGCATATTTGGCCGAAGTTGACGATGGTGAGCTATTATTTGTCGCATAATAGGAACACGTCACTCGACTGAACATGCCCTCAGTTCCAGAAGACCTACTTGAGCCAGTATAGGGGCTCTCAGTGTTAAAATAAAGTCGCTGAACGAATCGTCGGACGCGATGCTCCAAGGTATTGGAGACTACCCTCTGGTTCAAGATCCAATTTTGCTGCTGAATGCGAATCAACTCTTGGTAAGCCCATCCTCCCAATTCACCTTGAGTAACCTAATCAACGATTAACGACGTAACTCGATGCTTAAACTGGCAATATATCTCATGTGCGCATCAAAAAATGACTAAGATCGCTACTATTAACTATATCCTAGACACCCAAAAATAAATCGAAATGTTGAGGCTATTCCAAATCATATAGAGTTCCTTGAGGTAGAGGCAAGACAATATGGACACTCTGGAAAAACTCCTCCAGAGAATCCATGGTTCGTAATCCCGTGAGTTTTTCATAAGGAAATAATATCACATCTCAGATGATTCTAGGGTCTTCTATTATTACTATGGTGAAGCCCTGATTTACGATAACTCACGTGAGGCAAAGAAGACGCTCGAGAAAGCGCTTGAAGGCCTTGAGTGTCACGAGCTTAGCCACCCATTAAAATTTCCGTGTCTAATCAAGACACATGCCAGTCTAGTTCTGGTCCTGAAGGAGCTTGGAGTTGATGAGGTGGCACGTAAACATTAAGCAGATTTGTGACTTATGTTTTATTAACTGCGCTGAATGCATCGTTCACTAGCCACGAGTCATGGGTCCTCACATTTCTGAAGAGAAATCCTGATATGTGCGTTGATGAAGAACTTCGCCAACTATTGATCAGACCGAAGTTTGGCGTTCATCCGGCTCTAGCAAAATTAGGCGGAGAGAGATGGATTCAAGAACGGAAAATGACGACTATGAGATCCTGCGAGGCCTGTAGCCGCCGTGAGCCTGATGCAAGGCTCTCTCGGTGCTTGGGTTGCATGATCACCTGGTATCGGTAAGTTTGAAAAGTCATACGCGACAGGATGCGCACTAAATTGAGCGCATTTAATAAGCTCTACAGATTGTCAGACGATGAATTGGAAGAAGCATAAGTATGTGACATACGATTATTTTGGAAAGCTAATCCCTGGTGATTGCTCATTGGGTTCATTAATGAAACGCATGCCGGTAATTGTCACCTTGATAATATTAAGCTACCCGGATATTGTGTTGTTCGCAGCGAAGCCAAAGCCTAAGCAAAGCCGATTCTCACAATCCTGCCAGTGGAAAGGTGATCCACAAGCTGAGCCACGTATCGCAGATTGAACAAAGTGGCAGAGCTGTTTTAGTGCCCCTGCTCTGGTACATTCACTGTACCTTCATCACGATATCAACCGCGGCCGGACACATGTTGTGTTTATTTACGTTAAATATACTCCAGAATTCAGAAACGCGCGAAACAAGCTCATGATTAAGGGTGTAGGGGTCTTCAAGATCAACGACGTAACACCATTGATGGAATATAGGTTGAATTTCCCAAAGGGAGAAGTAAAGAAAAAGATGCAATCACTAATCGAATATCACGACCCTAGATGCTCGCCGGAACAGTCCGTTCTCATCCTGTACTTTGTATTGAGTCAAGAAGCCAATGTGAGCTCATGGATGAGCTTTGTAAGCGCTCCTTTTGCTACGTCGCACCTACTTCATTGTTCTCATTCATCCCAATTATGCTGGATAGCTGCTACACCGAGAGCGCTGATCGAGCGTGTTCCGTACAATCCTGGGTGGAGAAAGTCGCTTAATAGAGACTCTCCCTTTGTGAAGATTACCGACAAGTGGACATGGTTTTTCCCGGAAATGGAGCACACCTTTGGAAACCTGTAGGTATGCAAGTGAAGGCTAGAAAGGCTCCGGACTATCTCCCCTTCTCACGAATGTTCAATGTATCCCTTGTACACCAAATGCATCCCACTGTTTCCATCACATTAATGTGTGTCCCGCTAATTGTTCTTTAGAGCTTGGTAATTGATTACTATCCATTCTTTTCATGATTCGCTACGTTAGGCTGAGTATGTGACTAGAAAATATCATAGGGCAAATATCATTTTAACCCGGAACTTGGAAGTGGTTACTCCTTCGATTTCATCTAGGAGTAGGCGCTATAATATGCGTTTGTAGCTTACATAATTTTCCCTATCCATTAAGCTGTCCTTGAGGGTTTTGTTGCTAATAAACTTCCTACAATCGAGTTGATTTTTGATGTTTGCTATCTTGTCCCAGTTTGTGCAAACTTTTGTGACATTGATCAGTTAGTTGTGGCATGTAATATATTTAACCGTGGTGCGTTGGCCGCGCTAGTCTGGGGCTGTGTGTACTAATGGTGAAACTCCATTTGTTATGCGAAACGACAATTCAGCCAGTTAGCATGCGGTAAAAAATTAATCTGCCCTAAAAAGCAATCTTGTTTTCGAACGCGCTCTTGGATCAAAAGGTGCTGAGTCTGGCATCAAGGATGGAGTACGAATGCAGTGCAACGAAATTTAACGCAGTTACACAAGCGATAATGACTAGACTATACAGGGAAATGCGCACCCTACTCCGCATCTGATAGGCAAATATTGAATGAAGCGCATCATGTGTGCAGCATTGTTGCCAAATAGGTGGGGCATCATTGTGCGCACAAGATGAGGATTCAGCTAAGCGGAGAATATTGCACAGCATTGCGCATGCAAAAAAGAGGCTATAATAACATATATATCAGAACTCGATGTGTTCCAGTCCTTCTCAAAAGGTGTGCTCCCGATCCGGAGGACAACCTAGTAGAGTAATCTCCGAGGGTGGGTGGTGCTTATTAAGAAGTTTTCTCCATTCAGGATCATATGGAATATTTTTCAGTGAGTTAAGCGATACGGCACCTAGGTTCCCAACGACCATACGTGCCAATCAGTGAAGCGATATAACCTAGCCACCAAATGGGACTTACCGCAACCCATCCAAGGTGGAACGCCTATTCCATGACAGAACATGAAAAACAACGCCGGGATTGACCCGTCTGAACGAGACATGGTGTCAACTTCTTCGAGCAACTCATCTGCCATCTTCTTTGCTCCAGGATAACCCATAATACTATCCATAAAATGTACAGCTTCATCGATCCTGAATACTCCCACTTCTGCGATTCTGAACTTCCTCCCTGTGTGTTTGGATGTCGGGATATGCTTGGCACTGTAGATTATGATATGCGTTCGTCCGCGGCTAGGATCTCTGTGGAGTCCGAGAGCGTGCGCAGGAATCGGAGAACTGAAGCCCTTTCTCCATTTTGCCCAGTCTAAAGCTAGCTGGGCTGCTTTTGGATCGCCTTCGAATTTCACTTTGTTTATTGTTCTTTCTATTTGTGTTAGCCTGTATCAAACCTCGTATAAGTATTATTTCTGTAGGGCAGGCCTGAAAATAGGGAGTACATGCACGTGGGTCTATAATGAACCATAAGATTTTGAATTTTTAGGTGGGATCCAACACATACTTGTGTACTTTCCAATGAGCCACTTGACAGCTTTTCGAACTTGGTACTACGAGTGAATATACCAATTCCAATCTGGTTAGGTGCTGTGGGCTCACCAATACCAGATAGTCATGCACCCTCCACACTGGGAAAGCTTGACATCGGGTTCACGGGCATCACAGTTTATGCACATCCGCACATGGGCCACGCTCTGCTTCACGAGCCATTTCTCTCCACCCAACTTGGCCAAGACAGGGTGCGGGCCGAACTCGGGTCTGATGAAGGTCTCCCTGAGGTCTTTGTTGCTCAATAAATCAGGATTTCGCTTGACAAACTTGAGAACCCAGGATTCATGACTATTGTAAGGTAGAATTAGTTATAAGAATGCACGCTGGTAGAGTGCCAATACCTCTTTCGGGCTGTCTCATCAATCTCGAGTTTGCTAAGGATAAGGGCTAGGTTGGCATGTATCCGAAACGAGTACGGGAACCCCGACGTATGACTAAAACCGCATGCTACAAGACCTTCAAGGGATTTTTCAAAGACATTCCGGGCTTCCAATAAGTCTTCATGCATCAGTGCTTCACCATAGTAATAGTAGAGAGTCCTAGTTTACTTCAAGAAGAGGCTATATTGGAATTGAATAAACTTACGGATTCGCAATCCATACTTCTGGTTCTGGATGCGGTGTCAGATCAGAAAGCTGGCGACGTTTTTCGAACAATTCAATAAGCTCCTTGAAGCATTGAATGGCTTCCATGGGCCGATTAATCTTTGGATGCCTAGGATCGCTTAGCACAAGCGTTGGGCCACAACGGGCGTCATGAGAACACTAACATGAAATGCTGCGCCAGTTTTGCTATCGTGTTACACCTCTAATCGTGCTCTTTTCAGTGTTCATGAATTTGTGATGAGATAGAGCATACCATCAGGTGATTCGGTATTTCTGGACTTTCGAATTCGCCCTTTGGGTAATATCCGATTGCCAGAAGCACCTCTTCGGGCGATTCCTTTAACACTCGAAGCTGCATCTTCAGAGTCCATATTACGGGAAGTAACAGGTCTTCTGGTACTAGCCAAATTGTAAATTATCGACGAAGCCCTCGCCAAATGATGGTACTACAGCTTACCATCGTTAACATGAGCCATATACGCGAACGTGAACAAGGAGCAAAGTTGCCTATTATACACAAGCGCCTCAGGAATTGGGTCCCATACGCTACACACATCTCCCTGAACGAGCACGAGACGTTCTTGGCTAGGCCCGTTCCTAATCAGCTCCGGCACTGCCAAACCCCACAGCCAAGATCGTGGTGAGAATGTGCGTTAGTACAAAGAGCATGCACTCGCGAACGGATTCGACGCACACTTTTCGACGTCCTCATAAACTTCCTCCCAGGACGGCATAGGTGGGTCTCCTGGGAGGTCGGAACCGATGATATTGACCTCGGTCCTGGGTGTATATCCGGGATATGGTCTGTGTGCGCCGATAGTCGACATCGACATGGCGAGAATGTATCTAACACTAGTGTAAGTACTTCTTTGGTCGAAGTGATGGGTTTACCGTAGGGCGAGTACCTTGAACTTTGGTCGGAAGGTGACCGTGAGATGCAAGGCAAAGGGCAGTCAGAGTGACGCAACAGCTTGTGTGACAGAATGCTTACCTCATCATTCTTGACCTCGCCACTCTCCCCGCTCGATAACTTGTGTCCGCGCCATATCGAAGGGCCTCATATATCTACGAGTACGGTAGTTTCTGCTCCCAAAGTTGATTGCGTTCCCCACTGTTATTCGGGAAAGACGAATTTTCAGTGCCTTCGGATTTCTCGTGTGGCAAAATCGTGACAGTGATAATCATCACGCCACTGGCTATTCCCGAGTGGCTACACAGAAACACTACTCGACTGTTCCCGCCATGCTGCAGATGAGATATCAATCGTCTTGACATCAAGTGCTCAATCCGGCATGAGTATAAAGTTTAGTCTGTTATTGCTATGCCGTGTAATAAATCAATTCCGATAGTCATATAGCACAAAAACTACAAGCTAGGTGCAAGTTCCGGCAGGGCATACATCCCCTACATCCTGACTTGACACGGCACCGAGTATTCCGTTTTGTGCACCGCTCGCACATCTGACGGCTCTAGTGAATATATGGATTGGCATGTATAAATACGACGATGGCATATTGGAAGTGCAGCTGTGGAATACGCACCGGCATGCAAACAGATACTGAAGGCCTGCTATGTGTCTTGGACGTAGTCCTTCGTTTAGCTTCTTTGTGCCTTTTTCTTATAGCTGGTTCTTGTTGTTGTGGCAGTGGCGGTGGCGGAACGAGTTCCATATCTGACTCGGCGACAGATGTCGAGATCAAGTGTTGTATAGTGGACTGATTTTCCCAACGCGGAAAATCTCGAGCCTACAGTGGGTTGATGAAGAGTCCACAAAATTGATCAAGATGACTTACCATGTTCCTGGTCAAGTTATCGAGCAAACAAGATGTGCTAAGAGTATCTGCCTTCTCAGGAACGTTGTCTTCAGGGGGGTGATATGTTGCAGACGAAAACTCGGCTTCATATTTGACGTGATCCTCAGTCGACATTTCTGCATCTGCCAGCACAGAAGTAGATGGGGGACACGGCTCCTGTTTGAGGCTAAGCTCAGACGGGATGAAGCAGCGCGGGTTGGCTAAGAGATTCAATGAGTCCCAAAACTAAGGGGTGTATGTGAAAAGATAGGCGTACCTTGTACAAAAACCATGTCGTCACTCAAGAACCCATGGCTTTCATAATTGAATATCATCCGTATGATGGGTAGGAACTGGCTGGCACTCAAAGTGCTGGTGTACAGATCGGCGATGCCAAAGAATCTAGCAACCTGTATATGGTATTTGAGCACGCATGTAATGTCGAGATCAGTGGTATATAGATGCCTCGTCAAAAGACCGGGCTGGTATCTCGGGATAGCGGCCCCTCATCCAAACTTTTGCCTCTCTGATACTGATTTGGACCGCCTGGAGCATGTGATCATTGAGATCATGAAGTTTAGAGTCCGTAAGGTCCGCCAGAGCAGATAGATACACTTGGTACTCAGCTGGATTGAGGGCGGAAGTATGGAGGGTATGTGGTCTCGACGGGAGCATTTTTCTCCTCTCCCTCAATGCGGGCAAGGATTAAGCAGGGGAAGAAGTGTCTGTGTTCCTCCGACAGCATTGATTTATAAGCTCCGAATTCCTGGCTGAAGAAGTGTCGCAGATAGGGAAAGGAGTCTAGTTGCATAGCTTAAATTCCCTTCAGGGCGACCTTGATCGGGGACTCTCCGTGTTCGGGTGTTCGTTTTGGGTAAAACGGGAGGGAATCCATTCGAACTAAAGGAATTCAGCGATATAATCACACGTCGGAGGGCATTCGGTTTCACCGTGAATGTGGAGTGAGAAGACAGTTTCAGCAGCCAAAAAATCATATGCTCAACGTCATTGCAAATTTCTCTAAGCAACGCCTTGACTGATCGTTCTACAAAAGCAAAATGTTGCCAGTCAAGGTAGAGGACGTGGAGGTGTGTTGATTCTCAACTTTGAACTGAGCTCACCCAGAATTTGTCGTATGCTTATATGAGATGTAGCACTCGTCATGCTATATTTGTGGAGCGGCTTCCTTTGTCATATGTCTCTATTTGACGTGAGCCAGACTGCGGAAGCTACACTGACCCTGATGCAGGCCCTGACCACCAAACTGCTCCGGCAGAACGACGGGTGATGATGCAGTAAATATGTTGGTAGCTCTGCCTAGGGCATTGCTAAATTTATGAGTTAATCTTAAGAGCCCATCCCCGATATCCGAAGCGAGGCTCGACAAGAATTATACCTCATTTCGCCGTAATCAAGCTGTTAGCAAGTGCATAGCAAAGGTATCGGAGAGGAATAACGACTTTGTCGAATATAATACAGCTATAGAGAGGCTAGAGAAAGTTAGTGGCCAGTAGAGGCTGACATCACGTTGAAATGGAAGTGGTGGAAAGTTGGATTACTAGTGGAGTGGCACTATAGTGAGTTGTCATGGTCCCACTGGTCTTTGTCACTACGGACGTTGGCTGATTGTTGATGGGAGAGATTAGTAATGTTTTTTGTATTCGTACTACTCACTACGGCTGCCAATCACCCTCCCTTTTGCTCGAAATGGGAAAACCACAAGGATGACAATGGAAACACTCCCACAAAACAAAGGAAAAAAAAATAACACTCACTGGGTTGAAAAATGCAAGTACTACACCCAGAATCACTTCGAAATATTAAACACGCAGAAGGTGCATTCAAGATAGATTTGATTGACAGCCACCGCATAAATTCAGAGCTCCTTTAGGAAGGTATGCTTGCTGCTTGATGTTGAATTCCTATGGGCCTCCTTAGTCCCAGCCATGTATCAGCAATCGGTTGGGCTGCTCCTGTCACAGGGCGTGAAGAACACATGCTTAGTCACTTCGTCGACTGCAAATATTGTCCTAGCAATGTTAAGAGTAAAGCAAAGGCTATCACCAGGGGGAGATGCAGTTTCACCAGTTAATCACAAGGTCCCAACAGGATGGGGATGAAGAGCGTAGTGGTAGGTGCAATGGAAAAGTCATAGGTGTTGATTACAATGACTAGATACACATACATCATGGTTAAGAATGAGGAGGAAGTAATGATACACTGACCGCCGTAAAATGTCAGTAAATTCGGTATGGTGGTTGGGGTAAATACGGAAATGTATTTACTATGGTCATTCCCAACGCTGCCTGGAGCGTCTCTCACAGCAAATGGTTTCATGATTCGACAAAAATACAAGGGCAAGGTGAGCACTTTTTCGGCAATTTAAACCTCTTTCAGACTAACACCCCAACCAAGCGCGTCGTCGTCGTAGGCGCATCTGTTTCCGCCGCAATCTCTAGCCTTGCTTCTATAAAGCTTGATATGAAGACCCTAGAAGGCGATCTTAACATTGTTCATGAACGGTCCGGAATAGCGTGATTCTAGAGATATTGTTAAACTAGTCCCGATACGTGTTCTCTTAGAGTCCGAAACGCCCGGAGTGCAGGGAGCCTTTGCCAAGCACGAGTACATATTCCGAACACGATGAAGGTTGCCGTTCCCTTCAAGCTCACGACGTCCTCTCAGCAACACAGGGTATCGCACCACATCCATGTCCAGCGCTGACTGCGTCCTCCCTATCGATCTAGTCGAAACTATTTTCGACTACCTGCTAGACCCAGACTGTAGAGATGCCTTAAAGGCATGCAGCCTCGCCTCTCATTCATTCTCTCTTCTCGCACACCGTCGACTATTCCGACATCTATCCGTCGTCACCCACATCCTGCCCCTGGTCTACATCAATCAGCGCCTCACGGGCCTTAATTCTATTTCGCCTATTCGTCTATCACTCGTCCGAGCCTTTTCCATCAGGCTCATCAGCTGCAACATCAACTTTGATCGCAATCTCTTATTGCAGGTCCTCAGATCCATGGTCAACCTTACTCAAATCACCTTTGACTGTCTCCGAGCATTGGAACCGTTAGTTTCAGAACGCAATACAGGAGTCACGAATGCACATATACTGCGGGAGTGTTGTCGCCCAACTATCAAACGCCTCAACTTGGGAGATTGCCATGACTTTCCCTCTGACGACTTCTACCAATGTACTTCCCTTACTCATATAACCCTCCGGAATTGCGCATTTATACCTCCAAAGGGGAGGTTGATAGCCTTGCCACGGGTTCCAATCAAATCGCTGTTCCTACACACGTACAGGCTACCTTCTGAAGAAGGTCGTGGTTCTACAGCTGTGCACTTCCTCAGGCACCCGTTGTGTCCCTGGGATATCAGCAGCCTCGATTCGTTTGGATTCTTTGCATTGAAGGATCAGCAATTCGTGGAGCTGATGGAGTTTATGAAGTACCTTCCGGATTCTGTTGCTTCCCTCTCAGCCGAGATACCTGCGGAGTGTAAGCTCGATGCCTTCTTATCAACTGCCTTCGCTCAATGACTTTTCTAGACGAGGACTTTTCATCCAAGGAGATAACGATCCCGAATCTCGACGTTTCTATGCTTCCACGATTGAGCTATCTCAAGCTCAAGCTCGGGTCGCGCGATCCCAAACAAAATGGGTGCATTCGTTGGATAGCAAGTCAACTTGCAAATATTCCGAACCATATCCGCATCAATAAACTTCACATTACAATTACGATGGGTAAGGGGGAGACATGGATACTATCCGTAAAAACTGCGATTGGAGCCCGATTGATTCTGCGCTTGTAGAGGCGCAATTCAGCAACTTAAGGACAGTACGTATCAAATTCAAGTTGTGTGAGTGCTTTTGGGAGACTTGTGCGGTGAGTGAGGTCGAAAGGGTGATGAGAGAGGCGCTCCCGATGGCAAGTGCACGGAATTTGGATATATGTATCCGCACGGCAAAGACAGCCCAATGCTACCACGAACGTAGTTAATCCTGTGATCTTCTAACTGGGCAACATAGCTATTGTTCCTAACGAGATCCCCGGTAACAAGGACGATGGTGAGGAGCTCTAGTCTAGGTGGCGTGAGGATAGTCTGCGTGACAAGATGTGTGACCGAGCGTGTTCTCCTCACCGAGCACCATGACGATACCTCCAACACTCAGTGCCGGATGGTGTCTTTCTCCCGCTCGTTGGCTGTGGCGTCATCCAACCACCAGCCTGCAGGGCTGGATGGATAATCTGAGTGCGTCCATCACTCGTGCCCTCGTTCGACTATCGCATATCTGAACTGTAGCGCCCAAGCACTGCATCGAAGATTTGGTCGTTATGGTACTGCTTTGGCATACACATCTTCGAGGTGGACATTGGAAAAGGGTGAGACGCGTGTCGTTTCCGGGATACCAGTCATTAATGACCTCCTCCTCGTCTAGCACTCATTTCCTCTATTACGATCGCACACACAGTCGTTCTACGCACTTGCCCCACGAAGAAAGCACGTTGGAAATGAATGAAAAAGCCAAGGCAGTGCAATACAATCCCCGATGACATAGGGTATATGCGATGGGTTTGACGTCCCTGACTGTCCGAAATGCCCATTCATTCTAGTATAGGATCATCAACGTTCTCAATACAGCTGATTACATAGTCACAGAAGACTTTTGTGCGAGAAGAAGCGTGCGTTGTCAAGGATCGTGTTTGCGGGAGGCTGATAAGGGTGGCGTTTACGGAGTGCGGTGGTACTTTGTGAGAGATCGAAGGTTTCGTTGCGGGGACGCGTGAGGAGTCTCCGCGGACTCGAGAGAGCATAAGAGGTTCGTCTTACTCATGAGTCTTCTACAACTTGCCATCATTTCCTTTCCCTGTCCCGATTTTCTTACATTTGGCACAATGGACAGGTTTTCGTTCGTGCACTTTGTTCCAAGCATGGCCATCCTCCTAGCTGCTTTGATCCCGTCTGTTTTGGCTGTCACGCACGATGTTCAAGTTGGCCCGAATGGACAACTTGTTTACGACCCGCCTTATGTTAATGCCGCTGCAGGGGACATCATCAACTTTATCTTGTGAGTCATATCATGGTTCATCGCGTTCTGAAATCGCGTTCTGACATCACAATTCCCTTCAGCAACCCAAAAAATCATACTGTGACTCAGTCGACGTTTGATCAACCTTGTATGGCCGTCCCAAGCGGGACAGACTCTAGCTTGTAAGCCGAGCAAAAATTTGTGGTGATGACCCCTTCTGATCATTCACCAGCATACCAGTTATGCTCGACGACCCCAACCCGACATTTCAAGTCCACGTCATGGACGAGAACCCAGTCTGGTTCTTCTGTCGCCAAACCAACCACTGCGGTGCAGGTCCGTCCGCACCACCCAACTCCGGCTAATCATACTAACTCATCTTTTACTCCAGGAATGGTATTCGCAATCAATCCAGGACCCGAAGGCAGTGCGACCTCGTTCTCTGCATTCCAGCAACACGCCATTGCAATCAACGGCACAGCTACTGGGGGCGTTACTATGCCAACCCCGACGTCGGCGGGAACGCAGACCTCGGCGCTTGTCGATGCGGATTTGGAATCGTATGTGACGCCACCGCCCCCGCAGTGGCAGACTGCGACTGCTACTGTCACGCATGGGGGATCTGTATACACGACGGTTTATACGAGTTATGATGGGACACCTCGTAGGCACTCTTCATCCGGATCACCCTATTCGGCTTGACTAAACGCGTTTCTAGCACCTAGTCCTGCACCGGAACCCGTCAACCACCAGATCCTCGTCGGCCCCGACACTTCGCTCACATTTGCACCGGCTAGCATTCAAGCGTCGGTCGGGGACACGGTGACGTTTGAGTTTAGGACGGGTAATCATACTGTCGCGCAGTCGACGTTTTTGCAGCCCTGTGTGCGGGCTGTGGATGGTGTGAGTGGGGAGATGGTGGGGTTTTCGTCTGGATTGTGAGTGCAGAGTTTTGGTTTCGTTTTGGTGTGTGGGCGCTTATGGGCTTTTTTTATGTTTTGTCTAGTCGGCCTGTTTTTTCGGTTGGGTCAGTTGATTTTCCGAGGTATACGATTACGATTAATGATGTGCGTCCATGCTTTTTTTAATCCATCCAGGGAACTAACGTGGATTTTAACTCCACATAGACGGCGCCTATTTGGGGATATTGCGGCCAAACAGGACACTGTGGCAATGGGATGGTGTTTGCTATCAACGCGGTAGAATCGGGACCTAATAATTTTGCGGCATTTCAGGAGTTGGCGAGGAGGATTAATGGGACTGGGAGCAACTCTGGATCTGAGGTGCCGGCGCCTTCTGCGTCGGGGCCTGGGTCGTCTGGAGATGGGGGTGGCAATGACGACGAAAATGCTGCTAGTGTGGTGAACAGTATGAATCTGAGAGAGCTTTTTGGGATTTTGGGTGTTACCGCCATTGGATGGGTTTTGTAGTGTGATGTTGGGCTTCTGTTTTGATCCCGGTTGGGACACGGGCTGGTCGAGGGAATTATTTATGCATGCTCTCGTTATGCCCTTGTTCTATGTACTGATGTGTCGCCGAGGTTGTACTTGTATAGTTACTGGTCCTTCTGCTTGGCGGGAGCGTTGGTGCTTCTCTTCGGGCATGAAGTAAGTCTAGATGAAGGGTATCACGCTGGAACCCTTCACGTATACCCACCATCCTCGGTTTCCTGAGTATTAGTGTACGATACGATACGTCTTGTCTCTTCATATGGTTACCTCTCTCGAGTCTCCTTTCGCTGATTCGCTCACAACCGTCTTTAGTCGACATTGATTCTTACCCTAGGTACTTATACACAGAGTAGCTAATTAGTGGGGGCCATCGTATGTACTCTCAGTCCCCATAGAACAAAAACCCATCCCTCACCATCGTCTGAGAGCACGACGCTCGTTCTGGGCAGCCACCCTGATATTTGCGCCTGCTTGCCAAACGCCCCTCGGCACAAATGGAGCCGCAGAACAGGCAGACCAGGAGGCGAGTGTTCAAAAAAATGCAACGCCCACCTCCCGCATCCTCCTCCTCTCGTCCCATCGCCACGAGCTACGCGCGGTCCGAGCGCGCACCAGCACGGCGCGGCGCCGAGAAGCAGCCCCCGACGTCCAATCTGAGGACATCAATTACGCTCGCAGATGATGATGGACCCGGAAATGAAAGCGGTGAGTTTGTTTGCCACGATGTCTTGGTCCCGGGGGATTATATATGGACATACACTCGGACACATGGACACACGGTGGACTCGGTGGCAGATGGATAGCACCAAGCTGCTGGATTCCAATCGAGTTTGGAATCTCTGACGAGGGGTCCCTGTGTTTCCCGGAGTCAGTTTGCTCTCCACACCCAAGGGAGGAGGGGGCTCTTCAGATCCCAGAAACCTTCCATTTGTGTAATTAAACTTTGGAGACTGACGTTTGGCTTGTTTTTTTCCCGCGATTCCTTGGCTTTCGTTACTCTTTTTAACCACCACCACACCACGTCCGCACGCACGCTTTCCTCTCCACGCCATCACGCAACAACCCCATACCCCGCCCCGCAACTCCAACTCCGCACCCCCCCAACGCAACTTTGGTCTTGACGGTGTCCCTACCCCTTCCCCTCTTACCCACTTTTGAACATGCGTCTCCGTCGTCGGGCAATTGGCGTAGATATGCGGCTGTCGGAGGAGTCTGAGCCGGAGATAGCGGTCGAGCCGAATGCGACCAGGGACTCGAGTGCCGAGTCTGACGTGGACGACGATGCAGAGGTGAACGACGAGCTCGAGGCCGACTCGGACGAGGACTCGGGCCAGAACGACGGCGAGGGCGAGGGCGACGGTGACGAGGACGTCGAGGAGGATGTGGAGTGGGACGGTGTCGAGGTGGACGTCGAGGGCGACGAGGAGGTGGATGAGATGCAAGAGTCGGATGACGAGGATGCTGATGAGGAGGAGGAGGAGGAAGAGGAGGAGGTGCGGCCAAAGGCGGGTGGGGTGAGGAGTACGACGTTGAGGAATGCCGGGGGGAGGTATGGGGCTGGGAGGGGTGGGGGGAGGGGGAAGGCTGCTGCGTCGACGGGGCAGCAACAGCATTTGAAGATTAAACTCAAGTTGCCTGCTCCGTCTACTGCGAATACGAGTGCGGCTGCCACTCCCGAACCTATCCCGCCGCCGAGAGGGAAGCGGGGTGGGCGCTCACAAGGTATGTTTCAAATTGGCGTGGAAGCGCCCGCTGAATGAATATGTTGTGACAGCGAGGGTTTTGAATATCGAGTCGGAGGATGAGGACGAGGGTGAAGAAGATGAAGACACCAATAACACGTATTCGAGAGCAACTTCCATCGCTGCACCATCTACTCGGCCCATGACGACCAGACAAGCCGTCCTTGCCTCCGTCGTTGACTCGTCACACGTCTCACTGGGTAAGTACATTCTGATCCCTGCATATTCGCCAAACTAAGACATACAACAGACGAGGGCATCAAGCGGAAGAAGGTCCTGAATGAAACAGAACTCGCCCTCCGCCGCGAAGAAACAGCACGCAAGCGCAAGAACCTATCCGAAAAGAAACTCGAGAACGAAAAGGTGCGCATCCTACTCGGTCGATTTGTCCGCGATCGCTCATCTGCCTGCCATTTGGAAATCTAGGCCGAAACCATCAACCGCCTGCTCAAGAAGCAATCCCGCACAAAGGGCAAACGCGGTCCCGCGGCGGCAGCAGCAGCAGCAGCGTCGACGGCGGATACACCCAACCTCGCTGGGTCGCGTACCCCCGCTGAGGACGAAGACGGCGCCGGTGGTGGTGCAGAGCTTGGCGCGATAGAGCAAGCGATGGAGGGCGTTGATGTCGAGAAGGCTGTTCCGCCCCTGCCTGTGATGTATCGCTGGGTGTCGAGGGTGGAGGATGGAGGGGAGGGGAAGAAGGGGCGGGTGTGTATTAGTTTTTCGGCGCCGGTGTGTGCGTTGCCTGGGTGGATGAGGCCTGTGGAGGAGGTGGAGGAGGGGCAGGGGCAGGGGGGTGTTGATAAAGACGGAGATGTGAAGATGGAAAGTACGGCGGCGAATGCGAGGGGGTAGTGCTCTACCATCTGCTCATGGTACGGGCGGACCGTTGGTCCCACCGCCGCTTCCTCTGCCCTCAAAGGAGAAGCCAAGGTGTGCTGTGCCGAACTGTGGTGCGGAAAGGAAGTATAGGCTGGTCAAGGACTTTAACGTTGGAGCGTGTGGGATTGTGCATCTCAAGTTGTTGGAGGGGATGAGTGCTGGTGCGAGTGGCGTTGCTATGACGTGATGGCGCGGAGGAAGAGATTGTTTCTTGGTCTCTGATCGTTTGCTCGTCTTGCAGGATATGAGCTGTGTATATAGCTCTGGTGAGTCGTTCGGTGGTTGGTACTTTGTAAGGGGTATTGCTGACGGTTGTATGGAAAGGTGTTATGTATCTTGATAGTATTTTTTATAATGAATCTTCGTTCAATCCAAGGGCGCATATATGCGGGTATAGATGAGTTAAGTGATCAATATTTTCCAAGAGGTACCCTTAAGCGATCGGCCGACAAGAAAACGTGCATCAAGAAATGTCATATAATCGTATTTACCCTCTTCCGCTCCTCCCGTCAGATAGCCCCAGACCTGGTAGCATTAGTGAGTTCTTTCAACCCCAACCCGCCCAACCCGCCAAGCCCACCGAGACCTAGCCCACCCAACCCCAGTCCACCCAACCCCACACCTCCAAGGTCCAGATCCGCACCGTGCAAGAGCTGCAGAATCAACAGCGGCACCATCGCGGTTATAAAGTTTATACCGTGCGTGACGCCCTAGATTGAACAAAGAGTCGGAGGTGAGCGCGTCTGATCCACGGAACTATTCGCTCGATTATGTAGGAAGGAATGGGGTTGACGTACAGAGAGGATTCCGCCGATCGTTTCTTCCGTGCTGGCTGGTTCGGGAACTATTTTGAGTTTGGACAACAACCCCTCAGCGGTGGAGTTCAAGGCAGGCATATTAGAGATCAGCAGGGAGAGGTAGTGCAGCTGGGCTTTGGTCGTTGCGTGTGCTGTGAGTTTGAGGAGGAGGTCGGTATCGTTAAGGGGTGCAGGCTGGTGTAAGGATGGGTTATGAGCTGAGAAGTCGTGAACGAAGGGGGAAGTGAGAGGTGCGTACTGGATTTTGTTGAGCGCTTTCGGGATCGTGCTCAGTTCCGTTTTCAGCGCGTTTCCAGGCAGATGGTTTGAGTGAGCAGTGAACGAGCGCGGTGAGGGTCTTGATCGCGTCACGCAAGGGTGAGGTCCGCTTCATCTGAAGGTCGAGCTGACGTACCGTGTCTAGGTTATTTTGAGCCTCCCCGAGCAGTTGGTCGTAGTTGTTCAACGAAAGGGAGTCCAGGAGTGCTTTGGTGTACTGGATAGAGGTGAGCGGTGAGTCGATAGTGTTTAGGAAAAAGTCTTGGTTTCCTCACTCCGAAGGGCGTATTTTCGTCAAGATTCGTGGGAGCTGTCGGTTGGAGTCTCCCATTCTATGGATATATTAGCCCCAAGGCTCTGAAAGAGACACCAGCACCTACATCTTGTCGGACGGGTTCCGCGGTGGCCCCGGTAGGACTTGCAGAAACGATGCAGAACAATGAAGCCAGAAGTCCGATGGAAATAGCTAAGAGTCTCATGGTGCGTGTGGAGGTTTGAGGGGTTTTGGATGAGGGGGGATGAAGACGAGGTCAGTTTATAACCACTCTTTGGTATGCAAGCTGCTACTGATGGCGCAATATTGTATGGGAGAGGTTGGCTGGGTTTGGTGAAGCCTCTGCTTGGGACGTCGCTCAAACTGTGAGGTAAGTCGAGACAATGTCAGGCTCTCATGGTTCCCCATCCTTCATCTCAGCTTGATCTCGTCGATTAACAGAATCTGGGACTCTAAAAACGATTAAGGTAGTACACAAAAGTGCTTGCATTTGAATTGGATGAAAAGGTGAGGGGTAAAGTGCTGCTGTGAGATGTACGTGGATTGACACCATTGGGAGTTACGTCGCAGCTGACTGTACATGTGGAGCAAATGTCCGACGTTGGTGGCTAGTGCCGTTTCGTACTCCTAGGAAGGCTAGTCTTGACAACTTCTCAATCTCGCTGGACATAGTGGTAGCCAGCTGAATTGAGAGGAAGATATATAGGAGGTTTGTACTTCCCTCCTCTCCTAGACCTCACGCACGGAATGCGAAATCCTTTTCCCATGCGCGTATTAACTTTGTCTAGCTTTGGTGAGCCCTTTGCTCAGTCAGCGATGGAAGTTGAAGCGGTGCTGGCCTTCCGTGGCACCAATCACAGAACTTTTGGTTAGCGCTTCGTCAACTTCATTAGAAACAATTGAACTGACACACATCTAATATGGTAGTGGAATCGTTCCCTTTCCTAGTTCCGGCTCAAACCTGACGCAGCGTACGTCCTAGCCAATGCACCGACAAGCTCCGTCATCGCTAACCCATATCCAGCACCCTCTAGAGTAGTGTTTACCAACTCGACAAAACCCGATGATTATTTCCAAGAAGGAAGTGCTTTTTGTTTCCCACCCCCATTAATTCTTCTTCACGCACTCTCTCTGAAGAGCTTTTTTCTTCTCAATATAAGGGATGTGCGGCGCGCGATCGATGGGCTCAACCCGGCAGAGTTCGCGACAGTAACGCTAGATGAAGTCTGGGAGGACGTGAAGCGGCGTGCGTTGAACTCGAGCATTCGAAGGGGTTGTTGTGCTCATTCTGCTCCGTTGCAGTTCCTTGGCTGCTGCTGGACGGCCCGTTGCTCGACATCAAGTCCTTTCGCGGTGCAGGACGCGTCCAGGTGTTTGAGAAGACGCCTGAATCCATTGCATATTGCTTCGAGCTTCAGTCCTTGTTCGACTACGCACATGGTGTGGTCAACTCAACCATTAGGCTATCTACTTTGCTCTTATCATCTTATTTGCCCTCTGGAGATATTGACTTATCTTTGACTCATGATACATTAAGATAGAGTTGCCATAACAGAATTCCAACTTATAATAAATATACATGATAGTATTAAATGTCAGAAAAATCTATGTGATTATGATAATTAAACTATTGCTTTTACAATTTACTATATCTAAAATAGATTTAATTTCAGACTTAGATATGCTGGGTGCTAGCCACAGCCCATAGTTCAAAGTCAATTTTTGAAGATAACTACAAAATATGTAGCAAACTCCAAAGAAGAGCTATATCAAAAAAACTAATAAAAAGCTGACAATGAAATAGCTCTGAAAATTGGTGAAATGTGCATACTCTTGAGATTGGTTTTTAGAGCACTGTTATGGGACAACTGACCAACAAGGGATCTTATAAGAAAAAAGTCTTAGTGCCAGGGTTGAGTGTACTCAAATGATGGTGATATCAGTCTAAGAGACAGATTGATTGATCTGGGGAGTGAAACCCAGAGATACAAGCCTTATATACATGAAGGTTGTATGTATGTATTTGTTATTATTTGTAGTGCATTGACTAATTGATCTACCAGCCTGATGAAAGTCATGTGACTATTTAGGACTCCAATAACTAAGTATAGTACTGTGTACATAATTAGGAGTATTCTAGGATATTCTACAAGGTACAACATATGATGTAAGTCATAATGTAATCAGAGATTTACCAAGAGTTCTAGAGTATTCTGGAACCAACTATTGATGTCATAATAGATGATGACTAAAGGGTGTTGATGAAAGGTATGGAATACGGTAAGCACTTATACTAGTGCATTATGAGTAACTGCTCAAGGTGTCTAGGAACACTTGGGGTATAACCTAAGGGTTAACCACTCTAGGCACTTAAGGCTTGACTAGTGCTTAAGGTAAGAGAGTGTCTATGAGATAGCCACTAGGTAGTAGTAACTTAGTATATCTAAGGCTTATAACCAGCGCTTAGAATATAAGAGTGTGAAGACATTTAGGAGTGTTACTACTAGGGCATATAATGTAACCTAGAAGGTGATAGCCACTTATAATGTCCAAGGTAAGGTAGTTACTTGTGTTATAAGGGCAACCAAGGTTAAAGATGAGCGCTAAAAAGGTGTAAGGTGATAAAAAGGAAGGGATAATTAGATGTTGATAATATAATCATGCAACAAATATGATCAAATATGGAAAACTGTGACAAGCACTAGAGGTGATATGCAATATCTACATAACTCCAAAAACACCCAAATCAAGCTTTAGTTTGTGTTATGATGGTGAGAAACCATCATTCAGCCTGTGTGCTTTCGGACTTTCGTTTATCTCTCAGACATTGCATCAGACTCATTTTCTTTTGGTAGTTACAACCATTTTCAGTAACTACAATAGCATTCCTTCATTCAGTAGTGTACATGTGTATAGCTTATATGTTCATAGCTTACACATACATATGACTCAAGTATTGCATTTCCTTTTGCAGCCAGACCTAATACCACAAAAATGTATAAATACTTCCACTTTCTAGCATAGAACTTTAGCTTGACCTCCTGTATCTTTCTCGTACTTTGCTGTGCGAATATCATCTTGACTTACCTCATTAACGCCTTTGACGGATCTTTGACTCAGCTTGTCGCTGTCTTCCTTATTCTTGTCATCTTATTCATCCTCAACAGAAGTACTAAGGTACCTCCATCAAACTCTAATGATGCTGAAAAGCTGACTGTGGGATGGCCCTGAAAACTGTGAGATGCGCACGCTCTCGAGATCTGCTCCTGAAGCACTAGAGGCGATATGCAACACACACACAACTCCAAAAACACCCAAATCAAGCTTAAGTTCGTGGGGGCGGCTAGACTGGCGTCTACTTGGCTTGATGAACTTCCTCTCGGCGATTTCCAGATGATGTCCAAAGCATTGGTGACCCCGTAAATTAGATCTCCTTTACTCGTAATGTAGAATACAGGCCTTCGCACACTTAAGCTATAAAGTCCTGATCAAATAAAACTCTTCTGAGCTTCAGGTGGATTTTAATTGATGCCCAGTGAAATTCTGTTTAAGAATCCGCTCGATGTACATGCTTACGACAATGCTGAAACCCTTAGATCAATATCTAGTGGTTCGCTCTCACTCGCAAACAAACTATATCCCAAAACTCTTCCCAAGAAGCCAATTCTCAAGTAGACTATATCCCAAGTAACTATATGATTCGTCAAGCAAAGCAGCACTCAAGTTCACTCATAAAATCCGGAGACAAGATTGCTTGATATTTTAATCGACCTTGAAGGCCTTATATACTGAGTAGATGTACAAATAAATTAGAACTGTATAGTTCTTCGTAAACAGCATCGAGGAATCTTTTATGGAATGTCATTTCTGATAGTCCATCAAATAAAATATTAAAAGAATCAAGAGAAATAAAATAATCAAACCAAGACAAAATAAGAAATATTACTACTTTTTCAGGAAGTTTTCCTGTCACAGAAACAAGTGTGATTGCATCTGCTTTGGGATTTTTATGAGCACAAGGCTATCAGGTTGTCAGGACTCATAAGAGCCCTCAACATAAACACCCAACAATTCAGGCACTGACTAAGTACCTACACCCACAACCAGATACCCATCAAACATCTTCATTATTTCATTTCTCCTTTTCTCTTCCTTTTTTCACTTACCCTCTTTACCATATCTTCAATACATAATACATATTACCTTATTTCCCCTCTTACACACCACCATTACCTACACACATCCACTCATCCACACCCTATACCCTCATCTACGATACTCATTTCTATTCTACCCATCTCCGTTCTTCATATATGGTATACCCTTTGTTATCTATTGCATCCAATGACTCAATCTTGTTCTAGATGGACATGTGTCGAGTTAGAAGGTTGATTATGATTCCATATGACTCCATCCCCTTCCCACATTAACTGTGCATGACACAGGCTTATGCATACATGCTAACCCAACTTATGCGTCCTCTGGTCTGTGCACTACATTCTTCACTCAGAACTCCCACTTTCTTACTTTCATTCTTATCCCCCACTTCTCTTCACCCAAGAGATTATATCCTTTTATTTATCTTTATTTATCCTCAAGTAGTATATATACTGCACTACTTTCTACTACCTATTCCCCAGCTTTAAAGATTCTTCGCTTGGGAATAGGTAAGCAACTATGAGCTAGCTTCTTCTTCTTACACCTTTACTTACTATTCTTCGCTTGGGAATAGAATCTGAGTATTTGCTTCTTCCACAACACAGGTCCAGTGCTACCTAAGATCAAAGTTTTAAGATCTAGGTGAGAATACCAGCCACTGAGTAGAGCTTAGAGTATTGTTACAAGTCTGTAATAGGAAGGTAGTGGTCTGAAAAACTTTGCAAGCCTTTCCATTATGGTAGCACATCATGAGCAATACATCCAGTATGAGTGTGCACATCTAGTGGTCTCAGGTGACCTTCTCATGAATTGGCTTTGCTCTATTATGGCAACTTCACCTTAACACATCATATGTTTATAATGGTAATGATTTAGTGCTTCCATCAAGAATGAGTAAGATGACAAGAATGATTATAGCTAGCGATTCGCTGAGTTGATATTCCATCAAAGGTGTTAATGAGATGAGTTGAGATGATATTCACACAATAAAGTACAATATAGTACAAGAGGTCAAGCTAAAGTTCTACACTAAAGAATTGAAGTATTTATATGTTCTTGTAGTATTAGGTTTTGGCTGAGAAAGGAAATGCGATACTCAAGTCATATGTATGCGTAAGCTAAGAACGCGTAAGCTATACGTGCGTACACTGCTAAATGGAGGAATGCTATTGTAGTTACTGAAAGAGGTTGTAACTACTTGAAAGGAAAGATAAGTCCAATTGTCCGAAAGCACACAAGCTGAATGATGATTTCTCATCATCATAAGTGTGAAATATATGTCAAACACTCTGTTCTGAACTTCAAACTAGGCCTAATTTTGGTACTGTCATCAAAGCTTTATACTGGGCAATGTTTCATATGCTATTGCACATCCACTCTCAAATTTACTTAGTCAGCAAACTGGGGCTCATTTTTAACTCTCCAAACAGTCTGCTTTTTTGTGCAATATAGATTCTTACTTGTCAGGAAT
>KB722741.1:802720-813776 GCA_000349905.1 Volvariella volvacea V23 | reverse complement strand
GTCAAATGATGCAACACACTCAATATGGCCCCTTAGTAGGAAGAGAAATGGTGGGCAGCACTTGTCACTCCTCTGTGCATGTGGTTCCAGGGTGGACCTACCAGACCCCTTTTCCTACTTTGGCTGGAGAGGGCGCAATGAGCGAATGCTGGCTAAAAAGACCACTGCTGCTTAAAGAGCTACTGTTATGATGACGAGAAGTCGTCATTCAGCTTGTGTGCTTTCAGACATTCGGATTTACCTTTTTCTTTAAGTAGTTACAAATTCTTTCAGTAACTACAATAGCATTCCTCCATATAGTAGTGTACACGTGTATAGCTTACGCGTCCATAGCTTATGCATACATATGATTCAAATATCTCATTTTCTTTCACCAACAAAACCTAATATCATAGGACGTATAAATACTCCAATTCCTTAGCATAAATCCTTAGCTTGACCTCTTGTATCTACTCGTACTTTATAAGTGCGAAATCATAACCTCGATTCATCTCATTAACACCTTTGATGGAACACTCAACTCAGCGTTCACTGCTGTCTTTGTCATTCTCATCATCTTACTCGCTCTCAGAGGAGTGTTAACCCGCTGCCTCTAATAATCAACATGTTAAGGTGAAGTCGCCGTAACAGCTACACTAGAGTTACAAGCTTATCTGACGCACACTACTACCAATGGGTTTGGTCACTGTCTAACCTTACCCTAAAAAACCCTAAAACGAACAACAGGAAGTGTCCGACCCTTCTAAGGTCCAATTAACTCTCTGAGAGCATATTGTGTTGTGTGGGTGTATAGCCTTCACTGTACCCCTTTATGTTCTACATCTTACAGTGCCACGTCACAGTCAACCCACTGAGGATGTTATTACCCAATCTGACCTTGACATCAGATCCTTCCAGTATGCCTGGAGGGTTCCACCCTTCATCGTCCTCTGCACCACAAGAGGACATTACTTCCAACTTCAAGAGATTTCAGGATCTCTTGAAGACCCGATTCCGATTCTCAACGAGTCAAGTGCAGATGTCATCTTCCGAACAACCACCAAAATGGAAGAAAACCATGATAAGACCTTGGGGCAATGAATCAGAACCCCCAGCCCCATGTGTCAGGGCTCGTAAGAGCCCCTGACATAAACGCCCAACATTCAGACACCCACCAAGTGTTTACACACCATCCATAGACGCCGACCAAGCATCTACACCCACATTCAGACACCCACCAAGCGCCTTCAATATCTCATTTCCCTCTTCTTTTCCCTTTCCGCTACATCTTCTTTACTATATCCTCAATACATAATACATATTACCCCACTTCCCTGTTACACATCACTTTTACCTACTCACATCCATTCATCCATACCCTACACCCTTATCTACAATACTCATTCCTACTCTACCCATCTCCGCTTCCTACATATAGTATACCCTTTGTTCTTTATTACATCCGATGATTTGATCTTGTCCTAGATGGACATGTGTCGAGTCAGAAGATCCTTTATGATTTCATATGACTCCATTCCCTTCCCACATTAACTGCGCATGACACAGGCTTACACATACATGCTGACCTAGCTTACGCATCCCCTGGTCTGTGCGCTACACTCTTCGCTCAGAACTTCCACTTTGCTACGTTCATTCTTACCCCCCCCTCCCCCCACTTCTCTCCACCACAGAGATTATATCCTTTTATTTATCTTTATTTACCTTCGAGTAGTATATATACTGTACTGCTCTTGCCACCTATTCTCCAGCTTTAAAAATTCTTCGCTTGGGAATAGATAAGCAACTACGAGCTAGCCTCTTCTTTCTACACCTTTTACTTACTATTCTTCACTTGGGAATAGAATCTGAGTATTCGCTTTTTCCACAACATTAATCTTTAAAGCTGCTCTTTGCGATTCACGGAAGTGCCTTAGTGCTCATTTCTACAATTTGCTCAAACCACCACAACTTACCATCTTACCAACAACTCATGCCCATCTTCTCAAACATTACCAACCTACCAACCTATCTTACCACCAGAGCATCTAACCCACTCCTGCAAAATGAGCCACCCCGGAACTGCTCAAGTGCCGAGCAACCAACCCTCTCAACTAGGTCGACCCCAGTTGACACTACCCTCCAATACCCAACCTAACCAAACACCCCATACCCACCCATACGAGGGCGTAACATCACTCCTCCACCATCTCCAACCCTCTTGACCAGAGGGATCAGTTTTACCAGACCCTACCATGTCAACAACGATGAGGAGGACCCAAATGACATCAGGTACTCACCTGCTGTCGCCCCCACCAACCTGCCACATCATAGTGACCTCACCAAGGATGTCATCACTCAATCTGATCTCAACATTGGAGACTTCCAATATGCCTGGCAGGTTCCGCCTTACATCGTCCTCTGAACCACAAAAGGATGTTATTTCCAACTTCGAGAGATTTCAGGGTCTCTTGCAGACCTGATCCCAGTCCTTGATGAGTCCTCTGCCAACTTCATCTTCCATCCCACCACCAAAACGGAAGAGAACGACAATAGGGCCATGGGGCAATCGACCAGAGACCCCAGCCCCAGCCAACCCAACCACCAGGAGGAACCCATTTGAGTTCCAACCCCCATCTCAACCACCACCACCTGCCATCAAACAAGAAGGCGACAAGCACATCCCTATGCACCAACCTGCAGGTGCCATCTCCATTGATCCACAACCCATGCAATACCATGCACAACATGCTGAACCAACCACGATTAGGTTCAGAAATATCACAGCGCTGACAACCCTGGCCATTCCCCTCCCCTCAGCCCCACCACCGGCATACTTCACCAGTACCCAAAACACCACCACCCAGCCAATCGCACCAGAGTATGCTGGGTACACCAATGCCATTGTCCATCACCTCGAAAATTTGACAATGGCATATAGATGAAACCCCGAAACCAGTTTACCCATTGGCAAGTATATTTGTCAAATAGAGGCATAACAACTCGCACAAGGAACAGTCATCACTAATCTTGTAAATTCGATGCGAGCCACATGAGAGGCAGTTAAGGGGCAGACAGGACGATTCTGTCAGATGTTGAACACAGGGCAACACTTGGAGGAGTTATTAGATCAACAAGTAGAAGAAGTCACAGATCTAGTGGAAAGTGGTGCATGCCAATGTGGAACTCAAGCACACCAGGAAGATCAAATTGCAGTACTGAACGGCACAGTTCAGTCCTTAACGACTCAACTCAATGCAATGATGAAACAACAGAAGAACACACAAAAGACATTAGATTGTGCTATAAGCCTTTTTAATAAGCAACACGATCGTACTCAGCAACTAGAAAGCATGCTGAACCAAGTCCTCATCGCCGTCAACTTGCAACTTGTCAATCCTCCCTTCTTCCAACAACCAACCAAGTCAGACGACCTACAGGTCAAAATGAAAGAATGGAAGAAGAAACTTGATCAGATCCTACAAGGATCAGCACCCCCTTCACCCCCGGCTCCTGCTCTTGCTCCTATCTCGTCAGCACCAAAAATTCCTGCTCCCACTCCTTACAATGGCACTGTGGAGGATGTCTCCTCAGCCATCAACTGCATTCATCAATATGCAGCTATCCTTATTGGGCAATACCCCGACATGTGCTTGGGTGATCTGGTTCACAGAGTGTTGATCCTCCTTCAACATTTCTTGACTACACAATGGATTGACGAAGCAAGGTTGAGGTATTTCAACTTCACGGATCCCAACGCCCTCATGACACTTTTCGCAGAGTTTGAAGCCAAGTTTGGTAATTGAATGAAACAAGAGAAAGCAAGGGAATGGATCGCATCGTGCAAGCAGGGTCGTAGCAATGTATCCGAGTACTCGCGCAATTTCAAACATCAAGCGCGCCTGGCAGGATATAAAGACCTCAACCCCCTCATCGCCACCTTCCAATCGGGAATGAATGCTCACTTGGTGGAGGATGTGATTCACAACGGAGGCCTACGCTCAATGGTCTTCGACGATTTTGTCACCCTCGTGGTTGAGTGAGAAATAACTTTAGAAGCACAAGACCGCCTCTTTCCCCGCAAGCCTGCCTATCAACCCCCTGCGTCATCTCAGCTACCCGCAACAACAACCACAATGACCCCCACTATCCCACCATCGTCCTCCACCAGACAATCAGCATGGAGATCATATCCCGACCCTACGATCTTGTCAGGGCTCGTAAGAGCCCTCGACATAAACGCCTGATATTTTGATGCTCACCAAGCGTCTACATCTCACCAACAAGCGCTCACCCAGCATTTACACTCACATTGACGCCCACCAAGCGTCTCTATTATCTCATTTCCCTTTTCTTTCCTTTCTCTTTTGACACACCCCTTCTGTCTTATCTTCAATACCTAATACATATTACCCCATCTCCTCTCTTACACATCACCATTACCTACATACATCCGTTTACCCGTACCCTATACCCTCATCTACGATCTCCCATCTCATTCTTCTCATCTCCGTTTTCCCTTTATAGTATACCTTTTGTTCTCTACTACATCCGATGATTCGATCTTGTTCTAGATGAACATGTGTCAAGTCAGAAGAGCGATTATGATTTCATATGACTCCGTCCCTTCCCACATTGACTGCGCATGACACGGGCTTACGCGTACACGCCGACCCAGCTTACGCATCCCCTGGTCTGTGCACTACACTCTTCGCTCAGGACTCCCACTTTGATACCTTCATTCCTACCCCCCCACTTCTTCTCACCCAGGAGATTATATCCATTTATTTATCTTTATTTACCTTCGAGTAGTATATATACCGTACTGCTCTTGCCACCTATTCTCCAGCTTTAAAGATTCTTCACTTGGGAATAGGTAAGCATACGAGCTAGCCTCTTCTTCACTCACACCTTTACTTACTATTCTTCGCTTGGGAATAGAATCTGAGTATTCGCTTTTTCCTCAACAGATCTCCAATGCCATCAAGAAGAACCAAGAGTTACTCCCCCTTCTAAAGAAACCTTTCAAGAAGCTTGATTCTGTCACCAACGGATGAGCTAGACTAATCAATCACAGGTATTGTCCCTCTTGCAGACAATATCTCAACATGCAACCGAGTGCAAGAACAAGACCGAATTAAAGGTTGCACAACACATCCGACAGGTTTTGGATGAGGGTTTTCAGTAGGTGAGGATGGTGACAAGCTCATACTATCCTCAATTTCCTCTTGATCTTCTACTTCTGACTCTTTCCATTCCGCACATTTTTCTCGCTTGGTCTCCCCTGTACCCGCTATGCATACTCCTTTTACTCCCTTAGCTGTACTGGACATTGAACAATACCTACGAGTACTCTGCCTTACCCCTACATCCAATACCTCCATCCTACCAGTCCAGCTACTATCCACCTATGCTACTATCCCCTCTTGAGCAACCAAACAATCTGCCGGACTCAATCTTTATGCATCTTTCCCCACTACTGTACCGCCTCATTCTTCTTCCCCCATTAATACTCACATAGCCATGGCCATACCTACAGGACACTATGGACATGTAGCCCCTCGATCAGGTCTTGCATTCAAATTGGGAGTAACCGCTTTCGGTGGAACCATTGATGCAGACTACCGCGGAGAACTCAAGGTTCTCCTTAGAAATGACTCTGACCAGGAGTTCAAAGTCCGGATTGGGGATCGCATCACTCAGCTCATTATAGAGCCTTATGTGGAGGTAACTCCTATGCAAGCAACTACCCTGGGGTCTACAGTACGTGGTGCTTCTGGTTTCAGTTCAACTGGACTATCTTCACTTTCCAATCCTATGCCCGCCTCTTCATCTACTATATGCTATTTACCTGCAGATACGAGAAATTCAACTTCTTTTTCCACTTATGTTAAGAGTGATTCAAAGGAATTTCCAGCAGAAATGTTAATCAACAGTGGGGCTACCGTCTCATTAGTCTCAGAGGAATTTGTGAAGGCCAATGGCCTGAAGATCATTAAAACCTCTACTACTACTCTGCTATGGAATGCTGATGGATCTCTCAATTCACGTATTACTCACTCCCTTCCCCTTTCATTATTTCTCGATGGACAGTTCATTTCTTTTTCTTTTTATGTTGCTAGAATACCCATGCATACCCCTTTCTTCCTCGGACATGACTTTTTAATTAAATTTAATCCTATGATAGATTGGCAGATGGGTCAAATCTCGTCTGTCCACTTACCACCACTGTCCTCTCTTCCGGACTATGAAAAGGGAGACCAAATTATTGGAGTTGACCTAGAATCATGGGCCATTCAACAGGTCACCACCGAATCCACTCCTGTCAGGAATCATATCCTTATTCCCTATTTATTCACTGATTATTTAATATTTATTTTCTTTTCCTTTTCCTTTCTTTTCTTAAGCACCAGGGATCATGTGACTTGCTTACTTAATCCAGATTAGATTAGATAACATCTTGGCCACATGATGCATTATCTTTTGAGCCACCTTTGGAGGTCTTGGGCATCAAGGTATTCTCGGCGGCGTCATTAGTCTTAGAGCCATCATCCCAGCTCACGGCTTATCTCTACCCAATGGGATCTTAGCGATACCGGACACTGGTGATGTCATCATGAGGTCATAGATAGATACCCATAGAATAGTCTGAAATAGTGTAAACATGTACATACAGACTCTGGTGAATATATAAGTGGGCTTGGTTGGCTCTGGGGGCTTTTCTTAGTTTCGACCTTGTCTACTCTGCCGAGCTAGCTTTGTCTCAGAGACTCCGGTGCAACCTGAACTAACGGGCTACTAAGAGGTGAGTACGCGTCGTCAGAATTCTTGTATCCTTCTTGTCTCCCCCACCGGCTGATAATGAGAGTTTTCGCAACCATGCCACTGGTGATACCTGGGCACCGCTGTGTGGGCGATCCCTTGTAGTAGGCCCATCTGATAATGTGTAGAGATGTGTGCCGAGTAGTTAATGTCTTTCTTCTCTTTCTATTTATTATTTCTCGTGTATTGTCTTTGGGGCCAAGCGCCCTCGTCGCTGACAACTCCTTCCCTACCTTCATTTGAGGATACCCTTACTCCAATCCGCACCCTTGACATCCTGGAAGAATACCGAGAGTTCTTCCCTGTTTTCAAAAAGGAAGGCTTCAACCAACTTCTCCAATATAGCCCTCAAGACCACACAATAGAGCTTATCCCAGGCTCTAAACTCAGAAATTGCAAGGTCTACAACCTCTCAACCCCCGAACGAAAAGCTCTTAAGAAATTCTTGAAAGAGAACCTCAAGACAGGTTGGATCCACTCATCCAAATCCCCCATGGCATCCCCATTCTTCTTCATTAAGAAAAAAGATGGCAGCTTAAGACCAGTACAGGATTATTGGTACCTCAACTCTATCACCATCAAAAATTGATATCCCCTCCCCTTGATTTCAGAAATCATTAATAAACTCAAGGGAGCTTCCATCTTCACTAAGTTTGATGTCCAATGGGGATACAACAACATTCAGATCAAAGAGGGCGATGAGTGGAAAGCAGCCTTCCGCACAAATATGGGACTCTACAAACCCCTAGTCATGTTTTTTGGACTCACCAACTCTCCTGCCACCTTCCAGTCAATTATGAATGACATATTCAGAGAAGAAATAGAACAAGGATTCATCATCGTCTATATAGATGACATCCTTATCTTCTCTGAATCAGAGAAAGAGCACCAAGAACATGTCACAAGAGTCCTCTGCAAACTTAGGGACAATAACTTATTCCTAAAGCCCAGCAAGTGTGAATTCCACAAAACCACTATGTTACGATGATAAGAAATCGTCATTTAGCTTGTGCGCTTTTGGACTTCTCGTTTACTTTCGGACATCACTTTATATCGGACTTATTTCTCTTTCAAGTAGTTACAACTTTTATCGGTAACTACAATAGCATTTCTACATTTAGTAATGTACGCGCATATAGCTTACACATTCATAGCTTACGCATACATATAACTCGAGTATCACATTTCCTTTCTCAGCCAAAACCTAATACCACGGATACATATAAATACTTCAATTCTTTAGCATAGAACCTTAGCTTGACCTTCTGTATCTTCTCGTATTCCGCAGTGCGAATACCATCTCGACTTACCTCATTAACGCCTTTGACGGATCATTGACTCAGCAAATTGCTGTCTCTATCGCTCTCATCATCTTACTTACCCTCGACAGAAGTACCGAGATACTCCTGTCAATCACTAGCGAAGTGTTAAGGTAACGTTGCTGTAACACTATCCCTTACCTTGGATTCATACTGGGCCAAGTAAAAATTTCCATGGAACAAGAAAAGGTCAACGCTGTACACAAATGGCCAACTCCCACCACCAAAAAACAACTCCAGTCCTTCCTAGGGTTCATCAACTTTTACCAATAATTCATCCCTCGCTTCGCCCACATCTCTAATCTACTCACCCACCTTATGGGCAAGCACCCTTGGAATTGGACACCTGAATGCCAACAAGCATTCACTACCCTCAAGGAGACTTTGACCAATGCCTCCAACCTTTTTCTCTCACAAGACCATGAAAAATGGTGTTTGGAAACAGACACCTCTGACTACACACTCGGTGCCATCCTGTACCAATATCAGGATTACCCTAACCACAGCTTGATTCCTCATCCCATTGCTTACCTCTCTAAGACCATGTTACCAGCAGAACACAATTATCCTATCTACAACAAAGAAATGCTGGCTATCATGACCGCTTTGAAAGAATGGAGACATTTCTTAATAGGCACGGAAGAACCATTCGAAATCTGGTTTGACCACGACAACATCAAACATTACCATCAGCCTCAGGATTTGAACTGATGACAAGCCCGATGGGTTATCATGATGGCTGAGTATAATTTCACCCTTCATCACCTGGCAGGCAAATTAAATATTGCCGCCAACACATTATCTTGCCGTGCAGATCATCTCCCTTTCCAGCCTGAAAACCAGCAAGTGACCTTACTCAAAGAAGAATGGTTCTGTTATATCCCTCTTTCTACCATGGAACCCCTTGACCCTCATAACCTTCTCCAAACCACCAACCAGGATACCGAACAGGCCAACCCCCTTAGATCGACTCTGGAACCATTATAATCCACTCTCCCCATCATCATCAATGTCAAGGAATTAATCAAGCAGGTCATTCAAGCTCAAGCCAATCACCCAGCCCCCACCAGAGGCTGTACCCTTCAAAACGATGTTTGGCTCACTAATTTAGGGCAATACTGGGTTCCACCAGATTCAGTATTAAGAGAACAGATTATCTTCAATGTGCATGATCACCCTTTAGGTGGACACCCAGGACGTAAGACCACCCTGACCAACATCAAAAAGACCTTTTGGCCAGGCCTGGACCATCAATTAGGCAAATATTGCAAGGCATGTATTAGATGCCAGGAGTTGAAGAACTTCCCTCCAAAAAATCACACTACCCTTCATCCTCATGACATTCCCCAAGAACCCTGGGAAATCATCTCAATAGATGTGCTTGGTCCACTTCCTGAGTCTAACGGCTCAAATGCCATCCTAAATATAGTGGATCACTTTTCCAAATATTTAATTTCAACTCCTGTAACTGTCAACCTAACCTCTAAACAGGTGGCAGAAATATATAGAGACAAGGTTTTCAGTATTTTCGGTGTATCCAAGAAAATCGTGTTGGACAGAGGAACCCAGTTTGCATCACATTTTATGAATGATATTCTCGCTGTGTGCAAAATCACACCAAACCGTTCTACCATGTATCACCCACAAACCAATGGACAAGTTGAGAGAATCAATGCAGAAATCACAAAATACCTCCGACTTTATTCCAACCACACACAGAACAATTGGGCTGAATGGCTACCTATAGCATAGGCAGTCTACAATAACCGTCCCACCTCCTCCACCGAATTCTCCCCAGCCATGATCAATCTGGGAAGAGAACCCAACAACATACAATTCTCTCCCTACCAATTCAAATGAGAGGATGCATGTCAATTCATAAATCAAATGAAGAATATCCGCAAACAAGCTCAAGAACACCTCCAAATATCTAAAGAGCTCCTCAAGGAAGATGAAAATAGGAAGCCTGAAAGGGAATATCAACCTGGCAAAAAGGTTTGGCTATCCACTGCTAACATCCACACTACATGACCCTCATGAAAATTAGCCAACCAAAAACATGGTCTTTTCGAAGTCATAGAAAAAGTCAGAGCAGTCTCATATTGCCTTCAACTACCCGAAGAATGGTCCCTCATTCACAACGTATTCCATTATAATCTTCTAATCCCCTACATTGGCCCTACTACCCCCCAACAACAGTTCATCGCTGAACAACATCAACCGGCACCTGTTTTAGTAGAAGACCAACCAGAATATGAGATAGAGGAACTATATGACCAGCACCATGCCTTTGGGAAATGGCAATACCATGCCAAATGGAAGGGCTGGTCATACAACTTCAATTCATGGATCCCTGCCAATGATTTAGAACATACAGTCTAACTGCTCAGGGACTTTCATAACAAGCAACCGAACACCACAATTCTCCGAAGGGTCAAACAATGATTTGACTCCACCCCTGAAGAGACAGATGACACATAAATAACCCATCCCATCATATGTCATTCGAACTCCCTCTTCCTCAAACCATCATGAACGTTTTCTCCAACAACACTCACATCTTCTTCTTCAACCATCTTGCCCAAATTGTATATGGCACAGTGCTCTCTACCCTCTGCTTACCTAACGGCACTCAAATCACTGTCGTTGAAACTGATCAAGGTGAAAAAACATACCTACCCATCGCCAGCTTAACCAAAGCCTGAAAATCTAGTAACGTATACCATTATAATCAACAACAAGTAAACCCAACTCACTATCTAATTAATCATTCTATATTCGAATCTAATCACACCATTGACAATTACCCACCCACCCACCCCAATCACCACACCCATAGAAGAGTGATTCAAGGACGAATCACATTAAACACTGGGGTGATGTCAGGGCTCGTAAGAGCCCTCAACATAAACACCCAACTACTAGATGCCCATCAAGTG
>KB722741.1:766509-792448 GCA_000349905.1 Volvariella volvacea V23 | reverse complement strand
CATTGGCTATCAATTTCCGGGACTTACCACACTTTATGCGGCAAACTCCGAGGGGAAGCTGCATCGAAAAGACCGAGTCCTACACTTACGTTCTGGACTTGGAATAGCTATAATGTACTTTGTATGCTCATTCAAGTAGTTGACACTCTTTTTTGTCATTTTGAAGCCCAAAGATTGGTATATAATGAAAGATACACAATATCATCAAATTTTTGGCTTCAAAAATTAGTATTCTAACTCAGAATGATGCATAAAAAGACTTGATATGTGGCACAGAGCAAGAAAAAAAACTATGATTGAAGTATATAAAGTATGGCATTGCCACTAATAGGAAACCAAAGAAATGAGTTTAGCCAAGATAGTGTATTTAGGACAAAGCATACATTATAAGATGGTGCAATATAGTATACTACACTACACAAATCATTCCTACAAATATTAGAAGTGATTGTTTTCTGCATATATTACCCTGGCAAGGGTTCTGATAATGAAATCATTAATACAACCAATAAATACTGAAATATGAAATACTTGCCTCTTTTCTTCACCCTACAATCACGAGTCATTAATTAAAATAGTGCCACCCCCGTTATAAAAGTGAAACATACATCTTCAACCCAGGCAATTTGTGCCTTAAACTCAGTAAGGCCAAACAACAAAATAATCTCGAAATTAATCTCATAATATATGCCCCCAGTAACAATGCTCAATTCTCGCGATGCAATGAGACTGAGCGTTGGCGAGTCGGCCTCAATAGTACACATTGTCTCCCAATCGGATGAATTTTCTGTAGATATGTCAGCTACATCCAATGTACAACAATCAACTCACCATCAGCTATCCATCTCGGTTGCGGCGTGCTCCCATTATAGCGAAGTACTTTACATTCTATGGTAAAGTTTCTATTCGACTTCCGCTTAGTAGAGAAAGGCTTTCTAAACTCCTGTGTCTCAGAAACCTTCATGTTCTATACACGATAGAGTTAGCATTTACAAATTATCATGGAATAAAGAGTAAAATAAACCTTTGGAAGAATGATGGAAAAATACCCGGAGAGCCTAGGCAAACCATCGAGGCCTCGAAAGACGGATGAGCGGCGCTGAAGGTGCTCAGGATCTGTAAGATCAAAAAGAGTGGAACAGTTGGTGCCGTATGTATATTTGGAAACTCGGGTCTCGACGTAATGATCGAGGTGAAATGAAATTGCACCGTCGGAGACAGCTTTTCCCCTGTGTGACAGTATGCGTGAATAATTTGAGTACACACTCGGCTGCTAATCTCACTCACGGTGTTTGTTCTGGGCGGCATATGGTGATGTCTTGACCCTTAAACTGTTGCTGGATGGAATTGAAGAGCCAGTCGCTCTCAGCGAATCCACCAACAAGGAATACGAACTAGTTGCACGGTGAGTTCAACCATGGAGTTGCAAAAAAACGGGTGGCCGAGGAACACTTACCTTGACTTGTTCCTCGTCTTTAGCCTTTCGAATCGCATCTGTGATACAATCAACTGAGGATTGGAAGAAGCGCGCGACTTGAGTCCTACCACAGCCATGTTGCAATCGTGATAGGTAAGCGAGCTGCGTTGCGACGTATGCGAGGTGTTATCTTACCCTTCAATCTTCAACTTGCCCATGTTGATGTTGAACTTTGGGTCCTTGTCGAAGACGCTTCCGAATCGAATGAAACTAGGCTCGTTGATATCGCGGAACGTCAGCTTGGTGCTTTTGTCGAAGCATTCAACCACCAGATCAACGGAGGCTTTGTCTTGGTACTTGGAGCCGCTTAAGAAATCTAGCGAGCGTCAATGGATATATGCCAACCCCGATGAATCAACATACTGATCAAGTACTGCCGCGCATTTCTGGTGACAAAGACCGAACCATGGAAGTGACCTATTGCCAAGCAAGTTATAAATGAGGGTTGATTAAGAAGTTGTAAAGCGATTGGGCGCACATTGAGGTATTGAAGTTTCTTCGAACTTGATCTTCGTGCTAGTTAGCGATTTTTTCTCGTATCCGCTAATGTCGATGGTTCCCCCTCCAGCATCCACGACGAGTACCGAACTGTTATTCTGAAGAGTGCTACGGGTGAGCGGCTGGGATCGTGAGATCTTGGAACACATACCTGGAGCGTCTCTGGTACGATTCCCTTGGAAACACAATAATGGAGACTAGCCTCTCCCTCAGTGACAAAACGAGGGTCAGTGACAAAACGAATACTTTCGCGACCTTCATCTGTATCTGGAATAATTCCTGCGATGATAGCCGCACGGCGCATCATGTCTTGCTGAGTACCAAGCCACCCATTCGGATGTGCCAGAACAATATCCCGCTTCGCGTTCCAGATGTTGTGGCCCCTAGCGGCTTCTGTCTCGATGATGTAGTCCTTTGCTCGATGAAATAAATATTCCATAAAATCGGCCAGGACTCTGACAGCGCTCTTGCCAAGTGGAATGGGAGGAATGTGGTTGAATGTTTGTGATGAATTTGAGTCTCGTGGACGGAGGTGCAACTTGAACCTTGTGAATCATCAACTGTTAAAAGCAGGATATATTAACGGGGAATGGCGACGGCATACCACTTCGCCACGACCAAATTTTCCTCTTCTATTTTGTCCTTGAATGATTCCCTTTCCGCCTCCGCACCGACTGCACGGATATCTCCATTCGGCCCATATACGACAATGGTAGGTATTTTGGAATGTCTTCCTGTCTCGCTCTGGCCAGGGTATCTGACTATCAATGAGTACAGCAGGATAGTGTACGGTCTCAAAGGAAATCAAGTACCTTTGTACTGTCTTGATATCTGGAGGCATGCCAGGATCAAGGAAACTAGGATATCGTGCCAATGAGATAATCGCTCAGGACGCAGACAAGAGCGCGCCTACCAATACGACACGCCACTGTAGGTAGTGCCGATATCCAATGCGATGACGAGCCTACGCTCGTCACCCTCGTATGCAGGACGACTCGAGGAAGACATCAATGGTAATGGGTATGAGGATAGGTAGATGATGGTGGGGGCTGCTGCACAGCCGGACTAGACGACACGTTTCGCGCAGTCACTCTACTTTGTCCCACGAGTGCACAGGGCTGTTACTGGTCTTCGACTGGCGCTTAATTGGCATTTCAAAGCTCAAAAATATAGCACCAACGGCCGATTCCATGTATATGGCAAATGTGTGTTTGATTATGCCGGTTTTGTAGCGAATACAGACTGAGAAGATAATTTAAGTTACTGAGAGATACCAGAAGACAAAGTCACAGAACGGGAAGGAAAGGTACATGGGGAGCAAGTGAAGGCTCGAACTGGATGTCAATGGCTATTACACCTACCCACCTTCTTTGACTCTGCGCCATCGTTTGGCTTTCTTCGACTTTGATGCCCCTCTTCGGTGGTTCACGGTTCGATATCGAGAACTCTCTGCGTGTGATGCACGATAACTGGACTGCTGCGGTAAGGGGCACCAACCAGTATTTGGAGGTAATGGTGTATTAAAATCGTCATGCGGCGGCTTGCTGGTGTTGTCCGGCTTGGTGCAAATATCGACTCAGAAATACCCTACAAAGTACAGGGTCATATCTCACTATATTGAAAAGCGAGCACGTACTCACGTAGTTTATCTCTTTCCTCCAACTTCAGTCATTCATCTTGAACTACGGTGCGTCCAGACCAGATCTGGGTAACCTGGCTGATCTCCAAACACGGCAGGTCCATCAAAACCACGTCTACAACCAATGTACGCCTGTGCGCATGGCTTACCGTGGTGGTTTTGGCGCTCAGAAGAAGGTGACGACCGAGGCAGAGAATGCCAGTCGCAGTCGCGGCGTCGCGGGGCTTCACGGGAATATCCGAATGACGACAATAATTTTCCCATCGTCGATTTTAGGGCGCCTCCTGCCCGTCGGCCTGCAATTTTCGAGGATTCTGCTTCTCAGCTTATGCCTGCTCGTCGTACCCAATATAGTTAAATCCACAAAAATCCGTTGCTGGGTTTGATTAAGTTGTTATGTCATGGCGATCCACCGACTAATCTTTCGAGTTTGGCGCGGGCAAAGCGGGAAATACAGCAAGGGGGACGATATGAAACCCAGTGGCGCAGATTAGAAGGTTGCACAACAGAATTTAGTTCAGTATTAGCGGGGACTAGAAGGCGATGTCGGGATAAGGAGGGGGTATTTCATAGGAGCCGTACGTTTCTGGAGTCGCATAACCTCCGACATAACGCTGACACACTCATGGTCCTAGCCACCGTGGGTCTATTCAAAGTCCAGATCGCGCAGAATTACTTGAAGCAGAGCTGAGGTTACTGAGGATTGACCTGCGGGTTCAAAGATGCGGATGGCCTATTGGTTCGACCTACTCCAAACCGCTGTCGACCGTTTCGAGTTACTTGTAGGAGATATACTCCGTGTGATTGTGGATAGGATAGGGGACACAACGCCAGAGTAAGTTGCGTCAATGTTTGACGCAGGGAAAGCTTGCATAGGTATGTGCCCTTCGCCGAGTATCGTGTTTCGTGTGTACTTGAACACCAATAGGTGACCTGGTACCCTTGAACTTAAAACATGGCGAGTGGATCTCCTGCGATATAGCTCCTGCGGTATAGCAAATCAGTCCAGCCGCATTAATCGTTGCCACGACAAAAAATCCGAAGATCACAAGTACTAACAATTGGGGACCTCCACGGATGGCTTTAAATGCTCAAATCTGTACTTCGATCCCGTCGGCCAACTTGACTGGTTAAACGATATTTCACTACTACTTATTGGGCTCGAATGGGCGGATTTTTGGTTAGAGTTTGGGAGTTGAAGCTTCAAAAGTGATCTCTCGGACTCGTGGATAGGTCAGAATCGCAAATGTGGGTAGTCATTGGTGAGATTGGATCGAGATAGTTGAGATATGAGATATGGGGTGAATTGTATGGGACTAGCTGTAACCTATGACTCTGATAAATGGAAGTGCGCCCCAGAATATCTTTGATCCATGGATGGGCGCGTGTATATCGCCCTAGACATAAGATGGACCGAATGTATGCGGCTATAGTATGACCCAATAAAATCGCACTTGATTAGGAATAAGCGTCCATAGCGCAGTCAATTTGTAGTTGTGTACGGAGGTGTCTTTGCCCAACCAACAGGTCGACCCTCGCTCGTACTGACAGCCAAGCACCCACTCCGCCAAGATGTACATCCGATATTTAACAGGTTCTGTTATAAGCAAGATACGCAATTCGTTCTCTAGCTCTGATGATGGAAGCGATAAGAGTCCTAACAATTACGACAAAGAGTTATCGACGGCGATTGAATGGGTAGAGAATGTGCTGCAGTCTCAAAGTAAGGCTTTCAATACGTCCTGTTGACGAATCTGACTATTGAGAAGCATATATAAATGCTCAGCATGAAAACCAGTACAGGTCAATGGAAGTCGACCGGGAAACCATGGATCTGTTTTCTCCTGAACGTACGACAGGGCATCCCCAATATCGGCTTCGCCCTGATGGCGAAGTGGTCGCTCAGGATGATGAAATTACAGCACACCCCCTGGCGACAAACAATATACAAAAGAGGAACTATGAAGAGCCCCAAGAAGGTAGACCATCAAGCATCCCACAATCACCGACAGTCTCTGATGCGCAGGTGAAGCTCATAGTAATGCTTCCATTTGGAGCTGATCCAGGATGACTAGGCGACTATACCTGTCGTTGAGCGTAAAGATATGGCATCAAAGCCAATGTTAAATACACCTCCGGCGGGTAGGCAGAGGACACTTATTGAGCGCGAAAAGCAGGTGCGTTTCTGCTTCTCAAGGTGCTACCCTACTTATTTATTATGTGAGCAGTATGACCTTAACCGCTTGCTAGAGGTCCTAAGAAGCGGTGGTAATAAGGTCCGAGAACTTGAGCGGGAGCTTTGTAATGCCCAAGCATTACACGCAAAAAGCACAAAAGAAATATCAGTGCTCAAACAGGTAAGCTGATAACATGTGTTTCGCGCGAGGTTTCGATGAGCGTTCGTCTCTCCTTAGTATAACAACCAGTTGGGGACTGTAATCATGAATAAAGAGAATACGTTGCGTGGGCTGAACGCGGAACTTAGGTCGACAAGGGAGGCGCATTGGCAGGCCGTAGAGGAATTGCAGCAAGCAGACGGGCTTCACGGGCAATTAGCCGCCGTCTGCGGAAAACTTCGTTCGAAAACGGAATTGCTCGACCAACGCACAAACGAACTCAAAACCGTCGAGGCTTACCTCTCGCGAAACAGCATGCACTCGGATACCGACTTGAAGGAGATGGTGGAAAGGCTTAATCAAGAGATATCTCAGACTTGCTCAACAATAGTCGACTGCCTTGACTTCAGCTCGTCTATCCGCCAAGTAGCTCCGGACATCGAGAGAGAGCAGCTCTTTTCCTGCTTTGAGGATTCTCTACCTCGCGCATTTCTGGATCGCGTCACTTATCAGAGTTCTGGACCCAGTGACGAGACGGATGCAACGTGGATTACTATCGCACTTCAGGCAATCATGGCGAAGCACGTTTCCATTTACGCCCAATCGTGGTGTCCGTTGAACAAGGATAGGGCTGATTTCCTGAAGGAAATATACCAAGGGCTGATCTTATCAGGTGAGTATGCCATTTCAGCATTCAAAGTAGGATACGATGACCAGCTCCTTTAGATCCTTTCACCGCTCCTCGGTGGAGAGTCATGACCCGATCTCAGATTCGGCAGAAATATACTAATGATCAAGAGATTAAAGACTGCGAGTTGGGGTTGTGGAGAAAGGTTACCACAATGCTAATTTTATGTGGCTGGACAGGTGACTACATGGAGAGTATGCAATCTCTAGATGCCATCAAACACGGTATCTTGGTCATTGCAACTAAGACCCTGCAGCTAAATCAGGCCCTGCTTGAAGGTACACTCGGAAGTGATGTAGAGCTTGTTGAACTTATGGCAGGCGACACTTTTGATGGGATCTATGCTGATGATGGCTTGTCTAAGAGGGCAGATGGTTCTTCTGAGTGCCAACTAACAACTAACAAGGTTTTGTGTACAACGGACTTGGGCCTGAAGATCACTTTATTAGGGCACTCACCTAAAGTTGTTTTGAAAGCCAAAGTTATTTTGGAGGAAGCCTTAAATGAATACCGGGTGCCTGTATAGCTGAAGTAATTGTACTATTTTCGCGTTTTTCATTGGTTGGAACTCTGTCAAGATTGGGACTGTATCTTCACCTTTTAGAAAGTGCTCTAGAGGCATTCAAGGGTTCAATTCAGAGGGCATTATTCATGAATAGTATGAATATATAGCTGCATTTTCTTGAACCAACCAGTCTAGATCTCTCTTTACCCAAATTATTTGCCATTTTCTGTTAGCAAACGTGATCATGATTGATAATGGTAAATCAGATCACAAGGACTTTCAGCGATGCTGGGTAGAATGGGCAATGAGCGTCAAGCTTCAGTGCTCTGCAAGTAAAACTTTTAAGCCAACAGAACGCCAATACCGCACTTATCTGCTCCCTCCCGATTTGGTATCTCAGCTGGACAACAGATAGGCCAAAAATTGCCCAGCGTGCAGTTTCAGTATTGCCTAAATATGCCATCGAGAATCGTTTTCACATTTTCGCTACCAATATTGTTACACGCAGAAACCCACGATCATGAGGTTTGGTGATGGGCATCGTATGTACAAGCGCCCGACTCGCGATCGGAAGCCTCGTGCCACAGTTTGCACTTGTATTCCTAGTTCATTTTGACTGCGCTTTAATCCAAAACCGTCACCACACTTACAGTCATTGCCGAAATAAACAATTCACCTCTGATTCAGAGATGGGGACAGGACTTCCCAACAGCGTAATAACACCCAGCTCGTATCTCCAGACGACGTCCAGTACCTATCGGTCTGGGTCAATCCGGCGAAGTCGCAGCGAAACGCCACAACCTGCGGGTTACCCAGAGTATCAAAAGACATCGTTAAAACGCGGAGATTGTACGTGCCTATTTTCGAACTCCAAATGTTGAGGGCTGACTACTCCGTAGTGCATGGGCGTGAGCTCTATGACAGTATGGAGGGACGACACCTTCAAGACTCTGGAACGCGGTCGCGCGGTCGCTCACAGTCCTTATTACGGGAAAGTGATCCATCGAGAGGGAATAGTGGCCAGCATGCACATGCTCCTGTGAACGTGACACAGAAAGGGTCTTTCGCGTATCCTAATGTTTTTGATTCTGTGAGATTGAAGGTGAATCATAATATAGAATGTCGTGCTAGGTGATATCAACTGATAGGAGCGATCCACAGCGAACTACGCCCGTAGGACCGGACACGAATCCGGGACAAAAGGAACAGAGCACTCAGAAGATAAATGAACTAATGCTCCTTAATGCCAAGTGGGTAAGGGACATGCCATATAGACGAGTTACCGCTCACGGTTGGCTGGAATGAAAGGAAATCGAAGTGAAGACGTTAAAGGATCAGTTGTATCAAACTGTGCAAGAGTGCCAGTTGCATATACAAGAGAAATCCAGATTGCAGATGACTATAGACAGGCAGAACAAGGTGAGATTAATATATTTTCTCTGTTACGTATTGTTAACATCATGAAGACTATTGACGAGCTACGCGGCAAGCTCGATCGGAGAGATAAGCGCCTCGGACAATATAAAGACCACCTGCGCAACAAGGAGTCAGAAGTGAGACAGCTTTACGGGGACATAGATAGAACCCGAAGAAAGGTGGATGACTTACAGACAGAGCTAGACTCAACGAATGGAAAGCTTGAGCGATTAAATCATTTGCTCAGCCAACGCACGGATGAACTAAAAATGGTCGATAGCTATATCTCGAGGACAAATACGCATTCAGATGTGGAGTTGAAGAAGATGGTGGAGATGCTTAACCAGGAGATATCTCAGACATCTTCAACGATAATTGATTCATTCGATTTTGGGGCTCGTGTACCCATAAGGATAGGACGAACTCAGGAAAAGGGAATTTTGTATGGCCTTGGAAATGGTTTACCGCTCAAGTTTCTCAAGTATCTCTCCAAGCACCAAACGACATCTGAGGACATTACTGAGGACCTGGCAGTGGCCCTAGCGGTACAGGCTGTCATTGCGAAATGTGCCTTTGACTTCGCCTGGTCATGGTGCCCATCAAATAGCGAACTCGACAACTACTTGGAGGACATATACCAAGGCCTTTGCTCAACTGGTAAGCGAAATACATAGTAATTTAGTACGCTGATAGCTGATTCCGTCAGACCCACTGACCGCCCCTCGCTGGAGAGCTATGACACGCAGCCAGATTCGTAAGGATGAGTCTGCAGAAGAGGTCAAGTTTTGCCGTTCGTGTTTGGACTCCCGGCTAGAACTGCTGCTCAAGGTATGCGGTTGGACGCCTGATTATATCAAGCAAAACCAACGACACGCTGAAGCGATTGACCACGGTCTGTCTGTCATTGTGAGCAAAGCACTGAACCTCAATAAGGCCCTCCTCGAAGGCACAATTCAGGGTGGGGCAAAGCCCCTCTGGTTTGAAGGTAGATCCGTATTCAATCCCAACCATGCGGATGATAGTTTCTCTAGGCCAGTCCTTGGGAGATCTGGTGAAGATACGCTTTCCCAGCCGCCTGCGTGCAAAGTCCTGTGCACAACTGATTTAGGCCTACAAATAACCACAACTCGTTCGGATCAAACTGTCGTGGCCACCGTACTGAAAGCCAAGATTATCCTGGAGGACACCCTCTTTGGAAACGTGGTAGATGATACCGGTAGGGCTTGAGATTGCCGGAAGATGCAGTAGGTTATTGATAGCTATAGTATATTTCTGCATTGTACGATAATCAAGGATCATTGCAGGCTGATTTTGGATGAGTTTACGTCGCAATGGATAAATTCCTGGTGGCATAATTGGGTTTGAAGTGGTAAAGAGGCTCAAAGAGCCATCTCATTCAGTACTTGCGCAATTCATAAACAGCAAAGAAGGCACACATTGTATATCAGCGTGTGAACAGTGCATGCAGAAACATATGATCCAGCATAGATACAAAGGGAAGGAGCAGTGAGAACAACATTGATTCTCGGCAAGGACAGTAAGAATAAAGCAGTAGATTCGGTAGACCAGTGACAAAACGGAAATGCGATAGGTAATGTAAAGGATACATCAACCAAGGGATACCCCATTCAAGGGGCTGGCAAAAAAATCGACATGGGTGTTCATATTTTATCGCTATATTTGGGCTGAGTGGTAGAACAAGCGCCCAAAGCACCCGTCGCGCAGTCAATTTGTAGTTGTGTACCTATGACCTTGTTCGGTCGTCTACACGAACAGCTTGACAACCCCCCACAATCTGGAAGCTTCACACAATGGACATCATTGACACTATTGCAGGTACTATGCGCTCGTGGATCAGCGCATCTCCTAGTTCGGATGAGATCTTTGTCGGAGATGATGAATACGATGACGAATTCATAAACGAGTTCGACAAGTTGGAAATTGAACTACAGTGTTCAAATGGTCCTGGTGAGCGGTATAGTGTGTGATGATGACAAGCCTAATCGTTAATTATAAGATCCAAGTGTTGGACATGCCCCAGTGGCGCATGCTGACACAAAGCACGAACATTCAACCAACTCTGAGGCGGAACGCCATATCTCACGATCTCACGCCCCCCCTGGTCCCAGAAAGAATGCGCAGGATGGCCAGCCTTATTTAGACCCACAGACGGCAAATATACTGGAGGAGAGGAGTTACAATGCTAAGCCTTATCCAAGTCTTACTAAGACTCCGAGCAATCTCGATTCTGAGGTGATGGTAGAATTACGACTTCCTATTTGAGCTAATAACATACATAGAGGAATATTCCTGGCAAGTATGTGGGTAGGGAATTAGGAGGTGCCTTAGTACCCCTGACTAGACGACAACACGATAACTCAGAGATAGAATGGACTATACGCCCCAGTGAAAAAGTGAGATGGATTCTGCACGTTTACCGTCATCACAGTTGCACTGACAGAAGGAGTAGTACAACCACAGCTACCTATGGAACGAGTTGATGCGCAAGTGCGACGAGGTAAAAAAGCTCAAGCAGGACCTGCAAATTATGCAGAAACAACACACTGTGGAAATCGTGAAGCTGAATAAAGTGAGCCTAAAACACTGATGCATAACAGCGTATACGAGACCTTGATCTAGGAAGCTGATTACCACAACGATCAAGCGAAGCAAAGAGGAAGGGAGTTGCTGGAGTTAGAGACACGGCTCAAGTTATCGCAAGAAATGCACTCGGACAGCGCGCGGAAATCACAAAGAGAGATAAACGAACTCCAGAGACATTTAAACGCAATGCAAGAAGAACTAAATAGAAAAGTGTATCTACTCGACCAGCGCACCGACGAGCTCAAGATGGTCGACGCCTACATCTCGCGAACCAACCGCTATTCAGATATCGAATTAAAGGGGAAGGTAGAAATGCTCAATCAAGAAGTATCACAGACGTGCTCAACAATAATCGACGCTCTTGACTTCAGTGCAAGGAACTATACCGCACTCTCGGAAACTCACTACAAGCGACTCCTGTCGGACTTTGGACAATTACTACCCCATCCATTTTTGAATTACATTGCACACAGATGCTCCCGGCCTGCTAATGAGATGGAAGAGCCCTGGATCTCCATTGCACTTCAGGCGGTCATGGTAGAGCGCGTTTGCTTCTATGCTCAGTCCTGGTGCCCATTGGACGAAGGTGTTACCGATTACATGAAAAGTATGTATCAAGGATTGAAGTCATCAAGTGGGTATCGCATTTTGTTATGCATGGCTCTCCATGATTGATTGCCACAGATTCTTTTACTGCCCCACAGTGGAGATCTATGAGCAGATCTGAAATCCGTCGACGAAATCGAGATGATAAAGAGGTTGAAGCTTGTCGGTCAGCGCTGTGGGAACGCATTATCTCGATGCTGAGTTTCTGTGGGTGGTCAGCAGAATACCTCAAGGGTACACAGCACCTCGATGCAATCGTGAATGGGATATCAATTATTGCAAACAAGACCCTGAAGCTGAACCAAGCCCTGCTTGAGGATACACTTCAGGCAGAAGCGGAGCTGGTTGGATTTGCAGCTGGTCGTACCTTTGATTCAAAATACGTGGATGGTAGCTTTTCCGCTGGTGCGGACAAACTCACCCATCTTAACCAATCAGCCAACGTGGTTTTGTGTACGACTGACCTAGGGTTGCGAATTGTTCCACCTGGGGGCTCACCAAGGAACATTGTGAAACCGAAGGTAATTTTGGAGGTTGCTTTTTACCAAAGCCTTAAAAACGAGCAGAGACGAGAAAAAGGGGGTAGGATATAACAGGGGTTGAATGAAAAGCTAAAGCTAGCATAACGACAGGATAACCTAGAGATTGACCGCGCATTTACAAGGGCCAAATGAACATTTTGCTACGAACCGATGTACGTATACACAAAATGCGAGCACATCTTCCACAAATTTCAGGTGTCGTCTGTATATATAATCACAGCAGGACTCCTAAATGCGTGTTTTGTGTAAACAACCAAGATGGTTACTGTTGAGTATATACCTTCGTTCAATACCCTAAAAAAGGACAGAATCAGCTCGGCGTTCAGAATGCAGAGGACCCGACTCACATTCTCTTTCCAAGATATTTGTGCTTTGAACTCGGCCAGCCCAAATAACAGAATTACTTCGAATTCGACCTTATAATATGTTTTACCAGTGTAATAATTCGTTTCCTTCCGCGCGACACTACTCAGGCTTGGTGAATCCGCGACAACAGTACACATTACTTCCCACTCGGACGAGGGACCTGTGGAAATATTAGATAATGTCAAGTACACTTATTCGCCTCACCCTTAATTATCCATTGAGGACTTGATGATTCTCCACGATAGCAGTATATTTTACCTTCAATAACAACCCCCATTGGAGATTCCCGTAATGACGACAACCTATATTTAAATTCTTGGGTTTCAGAAACAGAGGTATCCTTATAAGTGCAATCAGAATCAGCAAAGGGTGCTACTCCAGATATGAACTCGAACAACCTTTGAAAGGATTATGCAAAAACGCTCAGGAATCCTTCTGATGCCATCAAGGTCCTCAAACATTTTTGAACGCCGCTCTATATGCTCGGAGTTGGTGGGGTCATAACGAGCACTAACTTCAGGGCCAAAAAAGAATCTTGCAACTCGGGTATCCGCATAATGGTCTAGATGAAATGAAATGGCGCCTTCCGCGACAGCCTTCCCCCTTAACGAGAGGTGAATTAGGCCACGATAAGATTCTACTGACTCCACTTACGGAGCTTGGTCAGGACGACATAGCATGACACCTTCGCCCTGAAATCTCATACGAAGAGAGTTGAATAGCCAGTCACTTGCTGCGAAACCACCAACAAGGAATGCTGCCTAGACGTGATGTTAAGATGAAATCGAATGTTGCACACTTTGCGGTACGCCTTACCTTTATCTGTCGCTTATACTTGGCTTCTTGGATTACATCAGTAATACAGTTGATGGATGGTTCGAAGAAAGCCGCAACTTGCACCCTTTAATAGTGCAAGCAGCGTCAAATATATTATATAACAGAAAATGTGCAAGTAGTTGGAGGTCCTCACCCGTCGAGTCTTAATTTACCCGACCGAATGTTGAACTGCGGGTCATTGTCCCGTATCGTACCAAATCGGATGAAGCAAGGCCCGTTGGGATTACGGAACGTTTGTTTGGTGGTTTTGTCGAAGCATTCGGCTATCTGACTGAGGGAATGTTGATACTCGGAATCACGGAGGAAATCTAAAGAAGGCGAGAAAACGCAGTAAGCAAGAGTTGTCGCGAGTTTGTTGTGCTGATATACCTCTCAGGAAGAGTTTTGCATTGCGAGTAACGAAGACGGAACCATGGAAGTAGCCTGAGGGTAACCTATAAGTGAGGACGGTGGCGGTTGGGATGGATATGGCAAGAGAGCGTACATTGTGGAGCAGCGGCTTCTTCGAATAGAAACTTGTCGTCAGATCTCTTGGAATATCCGCTAATGTCAATAGTTCGGCGTCAACGACAAGTACAGCATCGTCTTTCTATGAACGCCAAGATAAGAGACCAGACACAACAAAACAGTGAATACCGACTTTTAACGAACTGGGGACGATCTCATGTGATACACAGTAATGGAGACTAGCCTCTCCCTCTGTCACGAAATGGATGCTCTCCCGACCTTTGAACGTGTCTGGAACGATGCCTGCGATAATTGCTGCGCGCCTCATCTGATCCTGTTGAGCACCCTCTCATCCATTTGGATGCGTCAATATAATATCTCTCTCGGAGTTCCATATCTCTTGGCCATTGAAGCCTGCAGAGTCAATAATGTAATCTTTTGCACGCCGGAATAGGTATGCCATGAAATTAGCCAAGACCCGTACTGCGCTCTTGCCTAATGGGAGTGGGGGCATTTTATCAAACGATTGCGCGGAATGCAGGTGTCCCGGTCGAAGGTGCAATTTGAACCTATTGCGACGCGTACACATGCATTGAATTGAGTTCTGGTGGCAGTATTACGAAAAGGACACTGCACCATCTAACCTCAATCAAGTTCTCCTCCTCAATCTGATCCCTGAAAGACTCCTCTTCCGCCTCTGAACCAATTGCGCGAATATCACCGTTTGGTCCATAAACAATAACAGATGGTATCTTGGAGTCTCCACTCGCTTCCCCCTGACCGGGATATCTAGACGGACGGTTGGCGTGCAACGACAATGAGCAAGGAAGATCACGAAGTACCGCTTGACACTCGTGATGACAGGAGACACGCGCGGATCAAGAACACTGCGGTACGCCCGCCATCCATGACAGGGATATCGGGTACGCAGGGGAGAACATACCAGTACGAAACGCCACTGTATGTAGTCCCAACATCCAGCGCAATAACGAGACGTCTGTGAGCACCATTATATGGAGGACGAGTAACCATCTGGAGCGGCACTAGCAAAGCAACGGAAGGGTAACAAGCAGTGGTGACTGTATCTGTGGGTGCTGTTGGGTGCAATGAGGTCCAAACTGAGCACGTCTTTAAGGTTTAGGATAAAGTGAATCACGTTTCCCGCAGTCATTCTTTGGCATCACTGCTGTACGGTCATAATCCATAGCAGCTTTTTACGTATGGCATAAGTGACGGAATTTCCTTGCAAGGGGTTTGATCATCAGAAATCCTGTTTTGTACCTATCAAATGAACAATCGATGGGGTCAAGGGATCGGGGGCATTGAAGTCAATACGCCAAAGGTTAAGGCTTTTGCACACTTTCACGCTTATTCCTTCCTTCCGCTATATAAGCATTGCTTTCACCATCGACTAAGGGTAGTGGGAGCGCTCTGCTGGTGTCAAGTATGATGAGGTCTGAACGTTGAAAGATAGACAGGTGGCAAGATATTATGCCCTTGAGGCTGTGAAAAATCCGATCGGGACACATCACTGAAGTATGATCAAAACATCCTCTACTGTATCCAGACATTAAACCTGAAAAAGGGTCGAGGATCCAACTACATACAAGACAATCGTAGCATGCATAGCTCATGCACAGCAACGCGGAGGAAGGTGACCAAAAAATCCCTCCCCTTATGGTGCCGATTGCGCTAATATTGTATCACTATAGAACAAATTGAGGTGTGGGGTATTATGGGACATGATAATACTACATACACAGGATGAGCAAGTCAATCGTCTTCAGAATATATTAACGGAACAGACGTTCTGTCGTTAAAGATCCAGATTAGCATAATTGAAGGATAAAGCACGCATTCGACGACTCACTCCTTTTCTTTTCCCTGCGGGAAACGAAGTTAGTATTCAATCCCCATAGGGTAGAGGATACTCGTACATTTTCCTTCCAGCATACCTTGGCTTTAAACTCTGTAAGGCCAAATAGAATTGCTACTTCGAATTCAACCCGGTAATACTGCTTTCCTGTATCCAAATTCCGCTGCGGAGTTGCGATTTTGCTCAAGGTAGAAGTTTCTATACCAATAGTGCCCATCACTGCCCAATCTTCTGAAGAGCCTATGATGCGGTTAATCAGCTAAAATATATTCTGAAACTAATAAACTTGCCATCAGTCAACCACTTGGGCTCAGACACCGGCCCTTTATAACGAAGAATTTCACACTCAATCCTTATTCCCGTAAGCGACTGTCGATTTGTGACGAAGGGGCTCCTAAATTCTTCAGTTTCTGAAACCCGAGTATCCTATGTGGTAGAAATTGGTTAACATAATAGCTGTTCGAATCTTTTTAAGTAACGACCTTGGGTAAGAGTATACTGAAGTGTCCTGGGATTAGGTATTCGCCGTCCAGATCGCGGTGTATAGTTGATCGACGCCTGAGGTGCTCAGAGTCTTCAGGATCAAATTGCGTGCTACACTCCGTCCCAAACGTGTACGACGAAATTCGAGTATCGACGAAGTGGTCTACATAAAACGAAATGGCACCATCCGCAACAGCCTTGCCCCTTTGTTTGGATGCTGGTCAAATCGATAAATGATGTGTGTTTATTTCCCGCAACTTACGGATGTTGGTTAGGACGGCATATAGCTGGGTCATCCGCGAACTTTGTTTTGAGGGAGTGGAAGAGCCAATCACTGGCAGCGAAGCCACCAACAAGAAACACAGACTGGTAGGAGTCTAATAGTCAGGAGAAGTCAAGTAGATCGAATCAGCTCTTACTTTGATTTGTCTAGTGCTCTTCGCTTTTTCGATCGCCTCCACGATACAACCAATCGCTGGTTCAAAGAATTCAGCGACCTGAGAACTGTAAAAGTTGGGATGGAAATCAGCCATTTCGTCCTCAACCTCGTCGCCTTACCCGTCAATCTTCAATCTTCCGGACTGGATATTGTACTTTGGGTCTTTCTCGAATATGCTTCCAAACCGGATGAAGCATGGTCCATTTGCGTCTCGAAACCTCAACTTGGCGTCTTTGTCGAAACATTCAGCAATGGGATCAATAGCGTCGTGGTATTTGGACCCGATGAGAAAATCTTAGAGCAATGTAATGCATAGTCAGTATCGAAAACACATAGTGATCCGATGGTACCTTTAAGGAAGGTTCTCGCTTGTTGGGTAACAAATATTGATCCTTGAAAGAAGCCTTTCAACGACAGAATCGACAGTCAGTGGACGGACAAGATAACGGAATATGGCGCGCTGCAGGCGTACATTGCGGCGCAGCAGCTTCCTCAAACAACAACCCTTTATTCGTCTTCTTTTTATATCCACTAATATCGATTGTCCCTCCTCCTGCATCAACGACGAGCACCGGATCACGCGCCTACAGAGGCGATTGCGGCACGTAAATACCCAAATCTTCGGAATTCAAGGAAATACGAACCTTCAGCTTCTTTGGAACAATTCCGTTGGACACGCAGTAGTGAAGACTCGCTTCGCCCTCCGTGACGAACCGAATGCTCTCCCGGCCTTTTGGCGTGTCTGGCACGATGCCTGCGATAACGGCAGCCCGTCTCATGAGATCCTGCTGGGCGCCCTCCCATCCGTTGGGATGTGACAAGATGATGTCCTTCTCGGAGCTCCAGATCTGTTGGCCATTAAATCCCGCAGACTCGATGATGTAGTCTTTTGCGCATTTGAACAGGTACGCCAGGAAATCGGCCAGGACTCGGATTGCGCTCTTGCCTAGTGGAAGCGGTGGGATCCCATCGAATGACTGTGAAGTGTGTAGGTGCTTTGGACGGAGGTGTAGTTTGAACCTAATACAGTGCGTGCGCGTCAGCGTTGCTAACTCTGGGTGTTGAGGGATTGGGTTTGAAAGACGTCGTACCATCTAGCCACGACTAGGTTCTCCTCCTCGATCTGATCTTTGAAGGATTCCTCTTCTGCTTCTGCACCAATGGCACGGATATCTCCGTTCGGTCCGTAAACGATCAAGGATGGTATCTTTGAGTCCCCGCTTGCTTCTCCTTGGCCGGGGTATCTGGACAAAGGCAGTCGTCGCCATCATGCGGCAACCAAACGAGATTAAAGCGCACCTCTTGACACTTGTTATGACGGGAGGGATCCCCGGATTAAGAACGCTAGCACATATCAACCATCAATTGGATAGTCAAACAGAGAGGGAGACTTACGAGTAGGAAACGCCGCTGTATGTGGTCCCTACATCTATTGCGATGACGAGCCGTCTGCAATCACCGCTATAAGGACGTCGAGGGATCATGAAGGAGCGTACTAGCGAAAGATGATGTGGCGAGAAAGTAGTCGTGTCCTAGAAGTTGTGGGGGGCAATGAGGCCTCGATTGGGCGTCCCATTAAGGTTTGAGGCCCGGGTCGAGCACGTTTCGCGTAGTCATTTCCCTTTACCATATATATGCCGTACGACGATAATTCAGGGGATGCTCGTGGCGCCAGGGGACGTAATGTCCTCCAGCCGTTTCGTATAGCTATCGAGAAAAACGTTCAAACCCCATCAAGCTAGATGCTAAGAGAGTGATAGATCGAGTTGCTAGCATTAGGGAGCACTGAAGTTGATTAAATACAGTTTGGGCTGAGTTGAGGATAACATTTAGGCACCATTGTCAAAATGTATGAAGGCAAAGGGGGAGAAATAGTGCGAGAATATCAATAATTATTGGACCCACACTTCTAAACGTTCGGTCTAACAATCTATTGTTGGGTATTCGTGCTCTCAGTCACTGGTGGCTCCGGAGGTGATTGTGGTTGCTCTACTGGTGCAGTTGGTGACGATGACTGGATAGAATCCGGCAAGGGTATTGACTGCTCTTGAGTGCGTGGTGTATCCAATAGCGATGCATGAAGGCTGGTCAATTCCTCCGTTGCTCTTATCTGGACCTCCAACACCCTTCTCAAAACCTTTGCCAGCTCATCCGACCTTGAAAAGGCTTAGTTCAACCCCCACGGCCTATGTTCAGTGCATAACTCACCTAGCTCTCTCCTCTCTCAACTCCTCCTGCCATATTCTCTGCGCCTGTTCTAGCGTATCTAACCTCGCCTCGAATGCCATCGCAATGTCTCCCAAATCCTCCAGTTGATCCGCCACGCCCTCTCTTCTCTTTGACTCCTTCCTCGACGACCGCCAAGTCTCGCCAAGTATGAGTATCAGCGCGACTGAGAACAAGAACCCTTCCGCAAGTGCGTTAGCCCCATTTTCTATTGCTCTGTGTGTCGTCAGAAACGGCGAGTGTATAGTGAAGAGGTAACACACTTCGTTTCCGACAATGGCCGAATGTGCTTCGCCGGTTCGCCAAGGATGTTCGTCCTCAACTTGATCTCAGCCCGGTGCATCCTCTGCGCCAGATCCACACATAGGCTTCGGAATCGTTCATGTCTATCAACCAAGACGCGCAAAGACGGAGACAAGGTTCACCGTTCCAGGTGCGAGTGCCAGTGCGAGTGGTCGGACGAGGTGACTTGACTTTGAATAACGGGAGCAAACGCAGAAGGCAGAGAAGAGAACTGACTGTTTGGCTTGATTTTTCAAGGAATTGCTTATTGGCTTGGCTACTGTCTTGAAGTTTTGGAGAGCAAATTGTGAGCTGGCAATTTTGTGAGCAAGTTTCTGGACTCACACGGATAACAAGAGTAGCAATCTTGACGGACGCCATTTGAGCTTGGGGACTGTGGCAAGCGCTACGGACGTTTGAGGAGCGCAGGCAGATTACGAACAGCGCCCGGCTACTTCGGCACCTGCGACGCAAACAGAGCCAAATACATGGCTACGCTTTCAAGGCGTTGGAGTTGCGCGCAGGCCCGTACGTTTGACTCTTAGCATACAGCTCCATACCCCTGCTACTCAGAGCCCGCGAAGCCATGTCGAATAACTCAGGAAACCAAGGAACTCTTGCGGTTACGGAGAGGTTGAAGCGGATCAGTCTCGACCTGACCCAAATCAGTAACTTTACAAGGGAACTAGAGAAGCGCGATGAAGAAAACAAAGCTTTAAAACAGAAAGCGGCTGAGGCGAAAAAAACGATACTAGCCTGGGAGAAATATGCGGCAGCGTTGAATTCTGAAAAAAAGGCGTTGGAACAGCAGAACAGATCTTTGGCGAAGGAGAATGCACGTCTGCAAGGGGAACTGAAGTTGTCTAAGGCGGAAATCGGTTGTTTGAAGGCAGATCTGCAATTTTTGACTACTGTGAGGGAATTAGAGGATGAACGTGCCAGGGATTCGTGGGGAATAACTCTTACCACGCAACCTGCCCAACTTGGGATTGGTAGGGTGGAACACCGACAAGAAAGGCATGAAAGTAGTCAAATTTTGGGATCGCAAGAAAATACAAGGTATGCTCCTTACATGAGAGGGGCAGAATATGTACCCCCTAGGCCTTATACCTCGCTCCGCATGGTCAACGACGGAACCCCACACTCCCACATTAAGACACTAATGAACTCCTTGAACTCGAGCATAATTCAAACAGCAACACGGTTAGCTGAATCGTTCAAATTTGGGCGCAACCCACAAAGGACGACCACGTCAATAATGCAGGGCACCGAGCTGGAGGTCGCGAAACGACGTATAGAGAGGACGCTCGGTCAGGGATTGATGATGAGGCTCGTGTCTTCAGGGAGCAAAAAGGACCTCATATTAGCCATTCAAGTTAGCATGTGCACCTACTCCGCCTGGATGTTGCGGCCCTGGTCCCTTCCTTGTGACCACAGGCAAGCTCAGCTACTAGTCCCAGACCGCGCTAGCTCCCGCTTCTCGGGTTTAGGTTCGTATTATGTTATGTCAACCTCGATGAAGGTTTACCAGCTAATAACCAAGGATAGGGGACCAATTGTGCACAAGTACACCCAGCTGGCGGCCGGCGATATTTGCAGACACTTATAATAATTCCTCTACTGACGCCTTCTATATCTCAGGAGAGATACCAGGTCGTCCCGGGGCTCTACGAAAGTCTGCCCTTGATATTATCATCGCAGCAGGCTTCCTCTCGAGCAGTTTTGATGTTCAAGATGATACCAGTAATCGACTCTCCGAAGACATCAACGCCGTGCTTCAAAATGCTCAGCAGCTAAAACAAGTCCTTGGACAACAGGTCACGTCATGCAATCTCAAGGTTACTCACATACTACCCGGAGAGAAGTACAAGTCGTTCAAGGTAGCCTTAGATGGGACAGGATCGGGCGAAGTAATTGGTACAGCAGAACTTGGGTTGCTGGGATCAGAGAGAAAAGGTTCTCAGGTGGAGGAAAGAGTTATTTTGAAGCCAAAGGTAGTATCTCGATGACCACTTAATCGGCCTTGGTTTTCTTCTGTTCATATGCTTGAGTTATATTCGATCATGCTGTATCGTAGGAGATTTTTTGCTAGACACAATATTTCAAGGATTATGAGAACGGCATATCATGGACTGATGCTCCAATCCAGACCTGGCATGCAATGTGCAATGATTCCGTCACTCCATATCCGAAGAGCTTTTGTATTCTTCCTCGAACGCTCGAGTACACGAAGAAATGTTAACAGACCACCATCAACCACACACCAGATCTTTTAATATTCTCCCAAACTCACGATAACTAGTATATTCATGAAAACTTGTGGTACTTATAGCGTTACGCCAATACTCCCCCCCGCAGCCCTGTGTAATATTGGTATCATGTTATAGCAATTTCTTTTTACCGGATGCTCAGAGTGCGAGTGTCCATTAATTTATGTGATAGTCAGATACGTATTACAATCATTGTTATCTTCGCTTCGTGGTAGCTTCTATGCCCACTTAGCTAGCAACGACATGAGTGCACAGCCCAGGAGCATCGAGCACACAGCATAAGTCAAATGACCATTAGAAGCCGTAGCCATCCCCTTGTTGAACAGGAATTCGTGAGCTAGTAGCTGTAACAAGCGTCTAAATGAAGCTGATGCTGAATGCTAAATTTGCATACTTACCTCCACGAGGCCAGTATAGAAGAGAATTCCTGCACTTATAGAATCTAATACCCCAGTGACGATTGATGCAGTACTTCCACCGGGATTGTACGTCGACCTCACGCCTAGGCCAGCAGCAATACCAATGGGCGTCGTCAAACCGTACAGGATAGCGCCGACAATCGGCACCCAATTGCATTTGGGAGCGAGATTCATGTGTGCAAGCCGAGTACCGATAGCCAAACCCTCAAACGTTTCTGCAAGGCATATATGTATTCATAGTGCGAATGTGATCACTGGTGGAGACTTACGATGGAATACCAGCACCACGAAAAGCACTTTGAAATCTTCGTCGACAGCCAGTGCGAGTCCAATCAGGATACTGTAAAGGCGGAGAAAGGGTTACTGGTTAAAACAAGCTCTCCGATACACAATAGACACAAAACCATCACCTGTGTAGCGCCACGCCGAATTCAAGGATTGCGACGCCAATAATCTGTGTCAGAACATCGCTATCTACTCCAAATGAGTGTGAGTGCGAACAGGAATAAGGATATAGTTGCCCACCACTCCTGGTCTCTATTTTCTCCAGTCCTTTATCGGCGCTACCTACCCCCTCGGGACCGTGTGCAGCATGGACACCCAAGGAATGCCCATGTGCATCTGGCCTGTGCGTCAGTACGTGCAGTAATGCCTGCCGGGGTTGAGACTGACCGTGGTGTGTCCCAATCCGCGCTAGTTTTGCTGTTCCCCAACGGAAGGCGACCAACTCAACAATAAAGAGAATGAATATGCTTAGTTGGCAGAGAGCGAGGGCATAAGGCTATCAGAGAACGAGGAGTAGTTTGAATAGGACCATCAAACAAATGCAGCTGTGAAGACTCACGTATTCACGCCAACCATCAGCAATACACTCCGAATCGAACGCTTCGATTCCACTCGCTAGAAGATGAACGAATGCGGTTGCAATCTTGGCAGAGTCTCAGCAAATGGAGAGGCACGGGGCTCGCGGTCGTCTTACAATCACACCAGAGCCAAAATATTTGGCGAAGCTGCACAGTTGATCAGCATCTAATTCATGAGCGTACGAGAAGATGAAGAGGGGAACGCACTCAAAGATGGATTTGGGTACTTGGAGCCATGAAGAGCGCTTTGCTAATATCGGAAAAAGCGCACCGCCGCATGATCCAATGAAGATGACGAACACAGAGGCGATTCTCAGCCCAAGGTGGGTATCAATGCCCTCTCCCACACCGCAAGCATCTCCAGTGAGCGCAGAGGTAGTAAGTCCATCTAAATTATCATGATGGGACATTGTTAAAAAGGTGAGAAGTATATGGCGAGGAAGGATGGCAGAATGGAGGGCCTAAATAGCTGTGAAAATAGAACCTAAAGCTAGTTATGGCTGCCTGGGCACTCTGTCAAAACGTAAGGTTACCGCGTGTTATCATGTTGCAAGCGAGGACCACACCAGTGACAGCCTATGTCATTGTCCGCCTTTACGGAATAACCCAGCTAATTCCTTATCGATAGATTGTCGGACAAGGGACCGAAGTGAAATTATAATCACTGTGTAAACTTGCATTTATGGTGCTTATAGTTTCATCGTTCCAACAGTCTTCCCAGCGGTAGATATGACAGATACTAGCCAACAAGACACTCACCTCGCTAAAACTTGACTAGGCAGTGTGCACTCACGCCAAATATATTGATATGAACAGTGGTACCGCTCCGGTCGACTAAAAATAGGACTCCTGTTTTGGACAAGGGTTTGTCCGGAGACAAAGACGCATCCCAAGTACCGCATGACATTCACGGCTTATGAAATGCTGAATTTCAGTCCATCATTATGCAAAACACACGGGAGTTAGGTCTTGAACAGGTGCTCTGTGTAGCAGAGATAAGGAGATAGAAATAGTGTCTGTAGAACATATCAAAGTACACGTGTTGTAATGATGAAGGTAAAACCGGTGAGGGCCGAAGGTTCACAAGCACATCCGTCGAGCGTCAATGTAAGAATGGTGTAAGAATAATAATCATATTGTGTTTGGTATGCTCAAAATCTGAGCAGTCCAAGGTGTAATGATCAGGTGTCATGTATCACTTCTCATCGATCTCATCACCATTGCCACAAACCTGCTGTAAGTTTATCTCTTTCACCCAACAAGGAACGCAAGAAATCGATATGTTACATACCTGCATAAACAAGTAGAGCGTTTTTGATACCGGCTTGTTTAAAGGTATCGTGACGCGAGTGCTTTATCGCATCACAATCAAAATAATTCTTAGGGATAAAACCGATACACCTCCTCTGCTCTTCAGGCGACGCACGACGAGGAATTTCAATGGGTTTGGAGGCCTGTGGACTAAATTAATGTGGAGTAGAGTGATCAAAGCGTCTGGCATACCTCGTAGATACCTGTATTCGAAGGATTAATAGATGCTAGCGAATACTTCTCCCTGAGGACACAGAGAATTTTAATCAACGGATCTCCAGAGGACACTTCTACATCTATACTCCCAACATAACTGAATTGAATGTGTTCCTCGCGAAACACATAAACCTTATGTGTCTCAATTGCTTTTGACTACACGTTAAGATCGACTATATGTAATGCAATTATAGTACGTACAGAGGGGTACGATAATAGTATTATGGATACCAGCCATTTCAAAAGTATCGTGTATCGAGTGGCTGATGGCAGTTTTTTGGAGATACTCGTCGTTAATAAATTTGATGCTATTAGCCTGCTCTTCGCGTGATGCACGGCGGGGGAATTCGAAGGGCTCAAGGGTCTTCAAAGCACTCAGTACAAGCAGAAGAGCTCAGAGCGCCCGGCGTACCTCGTATATTGCACTATTCTCAGTCAAAGACTCAATCGTCTCTCGAGGGAATCTGTCCCTAACAGCTTCAAGAATGGCGATCAATTGCTGCCCCGGGGATACCGAGGTAGTCACAAGCCCTACATAAATGTAGCGTGAGAAGACCTTTTGAAGCACGTAGATAGTGAGCGGTCGCGCTGTAGTTGGACTTGGTTTTTGCACAACCATCGTGCAAGTTGACTCAGATTATCAATCAATCAGCATGCTGTGCGTGTTTTATGCAGAACGAATGTTGTTGAGCTAAATACACTCAAACACGGGGACCCAACAGGTCAAAGCAATGCTGCACCCCGAGTCTTGCCAATATCGCAAACGGGGGTTGGTGCCAGCCGATACGCTGCCTGTCAAACTAAGACGAGCAGCTTGTGCAGCAGCCAACAGGGACATGCTCGCCACTTGCTTGGTTGCAATATCGAGCCCGATGGCCGTTCATAATACAAATAACACCCCTTGACACCAAACATGCAGCCTCTCGTCCACGTCTACCAACCATACCCACCTTGTTGCGCTGGGTAAAGCCCACTTCCCTCTTGGATACTATGTCACGTTCTGTGCATTGAGTAGCACTACCAATTTGATCCCAAAGCCCCTTGTTTTAGTGCTTGCAGGTCTCAAGAAAGCCTCCATCATTAAATCTTGTACTGTTGCACTGCAGGTTGTGCTCATCAAGGTATATGCTTATTGAGAACAAGTCCAATCTCGAATCTTGACTGATGAAGATGAATCTAGCTTTGATACATTCATGTTACTTTGAACTGTGGGCCATGGCTGGCACCTGGCATATCCGAGTCCGGAATTAAGTCTACTAGAAATATAGTAAGTTGTATACTATCTGACCTTTTAATTTTTTAATAACTAGTAAATTGCAGCCTAATCATTATAATAATACATGTATTCCTAATAATTAATAGTATTATACATGTCTATTGTGGGTTGAAACTCTTTGTGAAATTACATTTTGCCATTCTGAATAATATTGCAAGTAAAATAATCATATACAAAATATATAATAAGTTAATAATACAAGATCAATTCTCAAAATCAAATGCAAAATAAATGGAGCAGATAAAAAAAGTGGTAATGACCAGTGATTTGAGTACAAATATCTAAGCAGTGTTACTGAAATAGTATTATTTAGCTTC